>WEKW01004333.1:264921-308896 GCA_013389905.1 Sula dactylatra | reverse complement strand
TCCCTCCCCGCCGAGGCCTGGCCGGGGGTGTCACCTCTTACCGGGGGTAGCCTGGGCCGGGGGCAGCCTGGGCCGGGGGCCGCGGCGCAGGGTCTCGCAGGCGTGATTAAATCTGCCTTAGACTTGAACGAGGCGGGTGGGCGAGGAGGCGTTTCATTGCTGCTCTCTCTCGGTCCACCCGTGCCCTAAGATGGTGGGAAGGCTCTGCAGAGGGGTCTGGACAGGCTGGATCCATGGGCCGAGGCCAGTTGTATGAAGTTTAACAAGGCCAAGTGCCGGGTCCTGCACTTGGGTCACAACAACCCCGTGCAACGCTGCAGGCTTGGGGAAGGGTGGCTGGAAAGCTGCCTGGTGGGGAAGGACCTGGGGGTGCTGGCTGACAGCCGGCTGAACATGAGCCAGCGTGTGCCCAGGTGGCCAAGAAGGCCAACAGCATCCTGGCTTGTGTCAGGAATAATGCGGCCAGCAGGAGCAGGGAAGGGATCGTGCCCATGTACTCAGCACTGGTGAGGCCGCACCTCGAATCCTGTGTTCGGTTTTGGGCCCCTTGGTACAAGAAGGACATTGAGGTGCTGGAGCGTGTCCAGGGAAGGGCAACGAAGCTGGTGAAGGGTCTGGAGAACAAGTCTGATGAGGAGCGGCTGAGGGAGCTGGGGGTGTTTAGCCTGGAGAAGAGGAGGCTGAGGGGAGACCTTATCGCTCTCTACAACTACCTGACAGGAGGCTGTAGTGAGGTGGGGGTTGGCCTCTTCTCCCAGGTCAGTAGTGATAGGGCAAGAGGAAATGGCCTCAAGTTGCACCAGGGGATTAGGAACAATGTCTTTACTGAAGGAGTGGTCATGCACTGGAAGAGGCTGCCCAGAGAGGTGGTGGAGTCACCATCCCTGGAGGTGTTCAAAAAACATGTAGACGTGGCACTTAGGGGCATGGTTTAGGAGGCCATGGGGGTGTTGGGCTGATGGTTGGACTTGATGATCTTAGAGGTCTTTTCCAATCTTAATCATTCTATGATTCTAAGATCACATTTACAAACGCCAAAAAACTGGATGAGCAAGAAGTCGGTGGGCTTGCAGGGAGAGAGCCCTGCTCCGGCTCCCCTGGGACAGCTGTGGCCAGCTTCTCTGTGCTTTCCATATCTCCTGGCCTGGTCGCCCTAAGCGCTGTGGAAAGACCTCGGGATGCTCAGGCATGGGTTTGCCAAGGGACCGGCAACCCTTGGCATGGCCGGTGGTGATGGGGCAGACCACATGGGGGGACCGGGGCCACATCCCACTGTTCACCTTTGCTTTTCTGTCTAAAATTCTGAAATTAATCAATCCTGGGGTCCTTTCCTCATTTTTTGGTTGCATTGATGCGTTTTAGGCGGTGTCTGTTGTTGGTTTTGCTGTGCCCGAGATCGTTGTGTTGATGCTGTGTGGCATCTTGGGGAAAAGCTGGGGCTTTCCAGCAGAAATGGGCAGATCTGGAAGACTTTAGGCACTTTATGAACATGGATTAAGCATATTGGTAGGATATTTCTGTTAAAATTAGCAGCAGTGAAACAGTTGACTGTGATGACATTTAAAATGTCAACTTTAGATTTCAAGCAGTCTGTTGAAATGAATAAGGTAGGACGCATGACCAGTCATGGATTTGGGAATACAAGCCCTACCGCCTGAGGTCCCAGGCCGGCTCCCTGGTTACCACCGTATGCCACATTAGCGTATGAATAATTGATGGTTTTCAACTATCGAGATATTTTGTACAGCCTGAAAATGGTATCAGAGTCTTCTCTGCCGTATCTGCAGCAGCCAAAGGACAGATGATGTGCTTAGGTATTATTTAACCAGAGCTATAGCCAAAGTAGTTAGCTGCATAAAACTAAGTTAATTTAAAAGGTTGGGGAAGGTGTAAGAGGAAAAACTCACAAACTAGGGAAGATAAGGATGAGAAGTGCTTCTCCTCTATGAGAAGTCTTCCCAGATGACTGTAGCATCTTTAAAAAAAAGTCAGTGAAAAATAAATGTTTGAATTAAGAGTCACTTGATAATTCTTCTCCAAGATGTTCAATGGATGGACAAAACTTTAAGAAGGACAGTCATGCAGGGACACTGGAAGTCTCTTGTAACGATACATTCAAACAACTGTGACACCTCTTGAGGAAAATGAAGAATAAAAAGTCAAATTTAAAAAGTTATCTGTCCAACATTACTGGTGGTAGCTTTGGTAATTAGAAATAGTGAAAAAAATCCATTCAAGTACTTATTTTCTTAATTTTTCTCTGGGCTCTTTAAAATACTGAGTTCAGTTTCAGTTTTTAGAGTATTCAGTTATTGGTAAACTTCATTTGTAAGGCTTTGGTACTGCGATATAGCTAGAATATTATGACTTTAGCTAAATTTTTATTATTTTAAATAATTTCTGACCATATGCCTGTGTGTACATTCCCGACATGTTCAATCTGTTATTTTTCCTTTCAGAGGCCCTGTATTGATGTAATTTATTTCTTTTTTGTGGGAACATGTCTGTGGATCTTAAGAAAAAAAAAATCCTTTTCAAACCTAAAGCTAAATCATGAAGCAAATCACATCTCACCTGATAATGTTTCTCTGAGTTAGGCAAGGAGGTGGGAGAGGTGGTGAAGAAGGGGAAACGGTTTTGGCCAGTATCTTTGGACAAACTACAGAGTCTTTCTAAAAGAAAAGCAAAATGTAGGGATGATGTTTATTTCAAACATTTTAAGGGCCAGTCTAATTAATTGTGTCCATTAGCTGATTTTCACCAAGGTTTCCTATGTGTGTCAGGAATAGCCCTTTCAGGTAGGATATGTGTTCTTTGTTGCGTTTGTGGTCTTCCAAAAAAAAATACCCTACCGAAAAATACCCAAGCCTTAGCTATTTCAATAGAAGTGAAAAGTAAGCTTGGATGTCTTGGGTTTCAGTCCATGTGGGTCTAATAGTCGTTAAACTTTGTCTGGTGAAAGATGATGTTTTTTGATTTTACTGCAAGTCTTTGGTCTTTCCCGTGCCTGCTGTCCTGCACCCTTCCAGTCTCAGGGTGTCACATCTGCCATTTTTCTACCCTTCCTTTGATACATCTTTCCCCTTCCCTTCCCCTTCTGCTGGAGGCTTGCAACCCTTTGAAAAAACATACATTATTTGAGGTTCTTCTGAGAACCTGCTTCCTTACAGACTTGACTTCTCTGAGGTTAGCCTTCTGGTCAAGGAGGGAGAGATGGAAGTCCCTCTGTGGCCTCCAAATCTCGCCGTGGGCTGGAGGGTCTGTGAGGCAGCGAGGGACAGTGCTCGCTGCCCTCAGAACCTGCGAACACTGTCTGCTTCCAGCAGCATGCTGCGAAAAAAATCCCTCACGAGCACCCTTACGCTTGCTTGAGGGGAAGGCTTGGGGTGTGATTTGCAGTTCTGCAGTAAAAGGGAAAATTCAGTCCCAGGGAAATAACCTTTACTCCTTGCAAACACAGCAACTGTGGTGCTTTTCCTATCGGGGGAGCAAGCAGTGCACCACGGAAACTTCACCTTGCTGCCTCAAGGGGCTGACAACTCATCTGTGAGCAGACATTTCTACTGCTGTACTTGGCAGGTGGTAGGGCTGGGAGAAGGTTAATCACTCGCCTTTGCTGCTTCCCCATTGCCTCCTCCATGCTGTAAAAAATTACCAGGTGCTGAGATTTACTAGATCAATTGTCCTGTATTAAAAAGAGAGAAAGCCAAAACTGGCAGGGACCTCCACGTTGCGCATCCTCTCTATGTGTTATAAATACACTCTGTGTTCCTCTTTCCGATTGACTGAGTCCCTCACAGAGGAGCCAGCCTCGGGGGCCTGCGGAGTTTTCACATCTCTAATAAAGCACAGAAGGACGGGAAGGGACAACGGGTGCCGGATGCTGACTGTTCTGCGCCAGCGCCCTCCTTACTACAATTATATTTCTGTTAGAAACCTCCACCTTATTTAAAAAGACATTGTCAACTGCCTCAAAGCTCCTTTTTGTAGAAGTCTTACAAAGCCATTGAGGTGTTTTCTTAATGACATGAAGAAAAATATTGTAGATAAAGAACACTGGTAAAGCAGAGATGCTTCTCCTTTTTTAGGATCTTGTATCTAATGAATTAAAACTACTACGTAAACTTCAATCAGTTAATTGCTGTAGTCCCTTTTGACAAAATTATTGTCTCTGTTTCCAGATGAGGGGAGTGAGACGAGGAGCTGAGTGACCTGACCAAGGTTGTTCAGTGAGTTTGTTGCAGAGCACAGCTCAGGGTTCCTAGATGATAACGGAGGCTCTGAAATAATCTGGCTTTATAGCATAAAGCAATATTTGATTGTTGGTAATAGGAGGAAATATTTCCCAGAGGCATCACAGTGTGCTACGATGTAGTCCCTTCTCTAGGAAGTGCTCAAGTGCATCCATTGTCAGATCCAAGATCCGAGGCTGGATGGATTCCTGATCTTGGCTGGTCCAACCATCATGAAAGGCTGCTCCAGGACTCAGAGAAGGGCTTTGCTGAGAAACTCCAGGCTTGTGACACCTCACTTCTAAGACTGCAGTTTATCAGGAACCTCCTAAATACTTCTCTGATATGTGTATATCTGTTGGAGGTCACTAATGTCATTACGCAAGTGTTTGGACTCAGTGTTTTAAAACTCGATTGGTCTTCCTCCCCAGTGACTTTGGTCAGCTCAGATTTTCCTTGCATTTAATTGCCATTCTCAAGTTTTATTTCTGTGTTTATTGGCAGGTGTACCATTCTTCTGGGATCTCTGCCATGGTACTCAAGGTCTTTTTTCCATCATGCTGCTCCTCGGCAGAAAGTGGCATTTTGATCGGCCGCTGGATCTCGGAACAAAACTCTGCTGTTATCCTTGCTGTGGTCCACTTCCCTTTTATTCCTGTCCAGGTGAAGCAGTATCTCAGTGAAGTCCAGCGGGTGACTAAAGTCAGTGTCTCTGTGCTCGGCTCATGGAGCAACAGCAAACAAGAGAAAGAAGAGAGTCTGAGTGAGTTCCTGGAAGACCTTGGGACAATATTCTCCCACGAGCCATGGATTCAGATAAGCAAAGAAGGTGGCAGCAAATTCTGGAGCTGTTCTACCCTTCGGAAACACTCCAACAACCCTAAGGAGGAAGAAATCATCTTAATATACTATGACCAGCGCAAAGTCATGCTTTCCCACCTACATCCCCCTTTGGACACAGCTACCTCCACTGACCACAAGGCAGATGATGCTTCAAAGCTTTCTGCCATCTTTGACACAGTTGCGAAGAGTAAGGTACTATTCATGACGGACAGATATGATGATGGGCCCATCAAGTTGACCCACTGGCAGTCAGATGGCATTGAAGCTAGTATCATTGTGGAGCTGATGAAGCAGGCCTCTGTGCCTGCGTGCATGCTGCTGACGTTCCTGCTTTCACTGATCTCTGGGGTCTGCAGGAGCAGGTAAGGGATGCAACATTGGCCAGCTTACGTTTTGCATGGAAATGTTATTCCTGTCTAGGCATTTGCAGGGTTCCTGCTCAAACCCGGTGAGAAATACAGTTGATACAAAATTGTTCTGTTGAATACAGGCTGCCACAGTGCTACTATTAAAGTTTGGGGAGCTCCATTGAAAACACAAGGCTAAAGGCTCCCTCAGATATGATAGAGGTCTTCAGGGAGCTGGGAGATTTTCAGGGGAGGCACTGATTCCTCCCCATTTGCAGGAGGGGTAACTCAGCCCCACTTCAGTTTCATCACAGCTGAAACATGGGGTTTCCAGCTATCCCATGGCTGACAGAATGACATGAGGGTCTCCTTAATGGCTCAATAGCTGGGACTCCCTACTCCCTGTTTGCTATGAATCCCTCCTCGGCTTTGAAACATCAGCAAATAGCGTGTCTAAATCCACCGTCTCTCTCACAGATGGTGGTGCTGCAACCTTGGCACCCTATAGCAGGTTACAGGGTCTACATGAATCTTTGGTGAAATCCTGTTGTCACAACCATGAAACTGAATAGGATGCTTCAAATGTAATGTGTGGCAAGTCCTTGCACTGAAGAGGAATTCTGAGCAGATTTGAAAGGGAGAAGCTTCTGCGTATAAAGCCTAATAACACATCTAGTCAGCTTAGAGAGGTTGTGCCAGAGAGAGGAGTGGAGTTCAGGTTCCGAGCTGCAAGGGGATACTTTGATTGATGAAATTTGGATAACAGCTACTACTGTATTCATGGATAAATCTTCTCAAGTACAGCCTAAGGGTATGAGGAACGAAGTTTTATAACAGGTTTCTGGTTGTATGATACTGACATAAAAAAATTACAGTGAAACTCCTGATATGCAAAGATTTTCTGGGGAGTTGGGTTATGCATTTTGGTACACAAAGGGAAAAATGTCTGGTTTTGGACTTCTCTATTCGAAGAGATTTAGGGTCAAACCTAAACCTGATATAATCAAGGACCACTGGTACCTGGGACTGCTCTGTAGACACTGACTATGCATTAATGGTTGGTAATGGTAACTAAGTCAGAACTTTGTAGTTGTGTAGAAGATTGGGAGTCAGCTCTGAAGGTCCTTTGCCTGGCTGGCTGTAGACTGTGTGCGACTACCAACAAACAGGATGATCCTTGTCTGCATAGGCACTTGGTCTCAAGGTCAGACTTGCCCATCTTGGTCAGTGCTAGGACTCAGACCAGGTTTAGAGTCAGGTTAAGCCCGAGCATTGTAGGTCTCCAGAAAGCCACAGTCTAAGCATAACTTGGGAGCTCGAGCTCAATCTGGCAGGTTGGGCACAGATAGCTGCTACTCATCTTGTCAGGAGCTGTTCTGATGTCAGGTTTTCCTAAGCGTAGTACAGACATTTTGAGCCAGAGCAGCAGCCAGGCCAGCAGCCAGCTGCACGTACCAGCAGGCAGAATGCAAGGCTTGCTGTGCAAAACCTAGGTTGAATCTGTTCTTAACCTTGGGAGGTAGACACAGGTTTCTTTCTGCTTTGTTTTATTCACCCATAGTATCAGCATAATATTTACTTACCTGACAGGTGTTTTAAAACATCAGTCTTGGAGAACAGAGATTAGTACCCAGCTTTATAACAAACCTCCTGCTTGACCTTCTAAGTCATTTAATGTAATTTGGTTCAGTTTAGCACATGATGTGTGATACAGCCTCCTTTGTGCCAACATACACAAGGCAGGGAGGGTTCAAGATGTCACGTGCAGGTGTCCTTCCAGTCCCCTCCTCCCTGTGCTAGGACAGGACGTCCCATAAAAACAGATCTACTAGGTTTTTGCTCCTTCTGGTCACAGGACTTCTTTCTTTCCCAGGTTTTTGTGATGTTAAGGGGTAGGTAGCTTCGAAAAGCTAAAGAAAGAGATCGGTGATGTACTCTCAGGCTGTGGAGGCTTGGGGCTTTTTTGGATATGCCTCTGTTGTGTATTTGCGCTGGGGAAGAAGGGCAGCAGCGTTAGAAATCTCAGAAAGTGAGCACTCTCAAGTCCTCCGCATCTCAAATTAAGGCATTTTTTCAGCACCACCTGGTGCTAAGGGATGGCCATTGCAATTCTCTCCTCAGAGGGACTTGTGTGCAGGATTTCCATTACCACTGAAGGTCTCTAGTGTGCTGTTGGGGACATCAGGATGATTTAGTACTGAGGCAATAAATCCTGTGCGCTCCATTTAAAAAAAAGTCCGTTTACAAACACCGTGACCTCTGATTCCTCATCCAGAAGGGAGGCACTGTTCCTGCAGTTTCTAGCGAGGAGCAAAAAGACAGCCGGGGTTTCTGGTTAATGGAGCTTTAATATTTGCTTGTGATCCAGAATCAGAAAGATTGATTTTCATCTGATATTTGAAAAATCCACTCTCACTCTTGGAAAAAAAATTGAATTGGAAAATCAAGATTTACTCATGCAGGCTATGTTAATTTATTGCTAAAATTCCTTATATTTGGAAATACACCAGAGATCTCCTGCTGCTGCTTGAATGATGCAATGACACAATGTCACTGGGTTTTTGTTCATTTTGGTTTGTTGTGGGGTTTTTTTGGTGGGTTTTTTTGGTTTTGTTTTTTTTTTTTAATTTGGTTGGTTTTCCTTCTGAAAAATCATCCTCTATACTGTGTGGTAAACAAGTGGTAGCATTTATGGCAATGCATAGTCAATATGCATAGGGATAGGAGACCACACAAGACATATTTTTGGCTTCCTCAGTACTCCTAGAGATGAGAGTTACCCTAGCACATCTTGCAACTATTATATTGAGCTTTTTGTAGTATGTTTGTGTTTTTATTTAAATAAGTATGTGTATGTATTTACTTTCCAAAGAAAGTATGTAAGTGGAATAGAGGTTGTCCTCTTGATATTAAGTGAAAAGAAAAGCGAGTCAGTCATAGTAAAGACAAGCACAGACCTCTGACATGTCTTTTGGGCCCATCCTGTTCAATGAAGGAGATGTGTTTACCCGGTGCAGGCTGCAGTGGGTGCACATGTTGGGGGTGCTCCTGGGGATGAGGCTGCTTTGGAAATCATTCTCACTTGTGCAGGATATTCCTCGGGCAGAAGAGAGCAGCAGCCTGCCCTTTACTTTGACACAGGAGAGCAGGGACGTCTGGTTGGTGGGTGACCCACAAGCTAGCTGCCTCTAGCTTGGGGAGTTTTGGAGCCGCAATGGACGGTAAGAGACACTCGTTGCTGGGAAGGGTTGGGGAGACTGTCAGCCCAGTGAGTGTTTAGCACAGGGCCCCAGAGCCATTGCCTTCTGCTTGAACGGAGACGGTCTGGCAGCTGTTGGTTTGACCAGTAATTTTCCACCTTCAGTCATCTATATGTAACCACACAGGTAGAGCGTTTCTTCTTCCCCTTTCTTTGCATTTCAAGTGCAATTTTCTGCTCTAGCAGAGGTTTGCCACAACAGAATTTTTAACTACTGTGCTAGGATATAATTGGAAGAGAAAACTCATCTGCACTTGTGCCTCGGTGAATCTGCGGGCCCAGGTCTTTGAGATCAGTGGCCATTGCAGTCATGCCCCATGTCTCCCTCCCCTGCACAGCACTCTTTCCTCCGCCGCTTTAGATATCACTTCCTGACAAGTCAGCTGAAGAACAGTGCATTCATTTGTCTATAAGGTGGGAGGCTGTAACGAAGAGCTGAGTAACTCAGAGACCTCAAATTAAGAAGAATGATTCACAGTACACTGCACGTATTTCAAAACCAATGTGTGTGAAATCTGAACGGGGAGGGGGAGGGGGGGACTTCAGCCCTCTGGTTTTTAAGCTGACAAACCTTGCCTGAAGGATGGTTGAAAGGGCTCAGGAGGATGGGGGAAGAAAGGGGGTAGCAACTGCACCGGATCGAGGAGGATTTGGAACAAGCCATATCCTTGTGTTTTGGGTAAAATGTATAAATAGTGGCTGGAGCCCCAGTCTGCCCATCTTGCGCTTTATCCTGCCCAGTCCTAAAGGCACCCTGCTGCTGGCGCACAAGCTAAAGTCCTCCGGGTGAAATCCGGGGAAGGCACACACATGATGTAGGGACATCTCCAGGCCACGCTCACTAATGATCCAAACAGCTGTACAATTTCAAAAGCAAAGCAGAATTCCTGGAATAATTTTAGTGTTTGGAATGAATGTAAACTGAAGGAACTTGCCAGAGCTGTAAGAGAGGGTAGGTGAAGAAAGTGACTGAAAGTGAACATAGATTCCTGGGCCCTTAATAAGAAACAGTGAAACACTGTGAAAATAGTGAAACACCATTGTGTACAGGAAAGAAGTGATCCAGATTATGTCCACATCAGAATTTGTTCCCCACAACAAACACGGAGCTTTGTGTTGCTGTACTGCTACTGTGTGTCCTTTGTCCGGCCTGCATCCAGTGGTGTCATTTTTGACTACACAGATCACCATAATTCCTTTCTTTATAGGTTGTGTGGTAATAAAAGTAACTCCCAAAAATAATTGAGCATTATTTAGTACTTTTCTTCTGAGTCATAGAAAAAAGAACCGTGTGAATATTTCCTCCCCTACAAGCTTAATGTGGATTTTAACTGATGAAAACTAATTAAATGCTAAATGTCGTGTTAGCGACATAATGCTGGTCACCCTTGGCAAGGCAGTGGAGAGAAGATAGAAATGAAGACTCTGAGAAAGGAATTTGGAAGTAATAAAGAAAAAAAAGAAGAAAAGGATCAAGTGGAAGAAAAAGAAAAGAGGGGGAAAAGGGACAGAAACTGCAGGGACAACACAGCTGTTTGTTATACTGAACTCACACTAGGCAGAAACTTGTGATTAGTAATACTGGGATTTGTGAAGCGGTTGCACCAAGTTGTGTTGTTGAGCTGTACACACCACTGCCTTGACTCCAGTCTGCTGGAGACTTAGAGTAGTGTGCAATCCCAGTGATGTATCCCAAAGCACAGGGTGGAATCAGGATTGCATTCTGCCTTCCTTGGAAGAGCGAGACACTTGGTTTTACAGAATGGAAATGAAAGGTTCGGTTGTCTGCTTTAGATGGCTTGATCTGGAAAGGCTGCCTTAATTCTGTTAACCTTTGAGAGTAGTTGACATCTAATATTCTTTAATGATAATATGTTGACACCACCTCTGGTTATACAACCTTAACTGTACACTGACTGTTTTGCATGGAGTTTGTGTGCTGTACGGCCTGCAAAATGGCAAAAGCAAAAGGGGACGTTCCCATGGTGTTTCTGCAGGGTGCTGAAGTTTTGGCCTTTGTCTTTCTTATGGAGCAAACTCTCAACTTGTGAGCAGCTGGGACATCGCCTGCAGCACCTCCAGGTCATCAGCAGCAACAAGAAGGCTCAAACCCAGACTCAGCTAATGAGGTATGGAGTACACATAAAGTCATGCATGTCTTTGCTCTAGCCCCGTCTCCTCTGGGGAACCCAGACCGCGGATCCTGTGCCCTCACAGCACTATGGGGTCCTCACTGCACCATGCCATGTTGCCTTCCTTGCTCTACTCCCTGCTAGTTTGCAGATCTTTACTCTGTACTCTATATTAATTACGCCTTTTGCCAGATATATGCCTTTTTCCCTAGTCTGGGAAAGGCAGCTGGGATATTGCCCACAGAAAGCTTGTACTGCACCCATGTGTGTAGTGCCTTTCTATTACTGCTCCCGCCGGCTCATTGCTTTCACATATGCTGCTGTTAACCAAAAACTGCAATCAGTATTCAGTGGCGCTTTCTGTAAGGGCAGACCAGTTTAAATGCTCCGCTCTTTCACCCGCTCTTTTGAGGAATCCTTGCAGTAACTGCAGTCTCAAGACTCCAACAGCAGTAACAAAGTCGGTGTAACAGAAAAAGCAAACATGCAGCACAGTGAGTGGAACAGGGAGGGGCAGAAATCTGAGACAGATAGTGAATGCCTTGTGGCCGTTACACAACAGAGTCTTGTTCTGTGTGATTCTCTGATCCTGCAGCAATAGACTCCCAGGAACACTTAAAATAGATGAGCAGATTTGAAGGCCAAAAGTAACTGTGATTGTTTCATCTGATTTCCCGAATAACACGCATCATGGAATTTCATTCAGAAACTTTAGCAGTGAGGGGGCAGTTCAGCAGCCCTTCTGGGTATGTTTGTGTACCCAGAAACACTATTTATTGCGTTGACTAGTGGTTCAACTAAAGTGCACCTCTTGGAAAGCCATCTGACCTCAACGTGGGTACTCCATGTGCTGGTGCCCTTAGTGTTGGTAAATCCCCCAAGTGTGTATGTGTGTATATATATATACATATATATATATATGCCTATATATATATATAGGCACCTTGTCTGACGTTCCTCTTTGTAGATTCAATCCACCTCTTTGCTCCCCTTACTAAGAAAGGTTTTGTGGTGTGGCAGGCTCCAAGTGGCTCTGTGTTTGGCCACAGAAGTAGCAGCACACCAGTGAAAGTCAAAAGATCTCTACACCGTGCCTCTTCAGTAAATCGTCCTGGTGTCCCTGGGACATTAAAGTTGCTATGTAAGTGAAGCCAACAGTTGTCATCGAAACATTGAATGCTGTCCTTCCTTTTTCTCTAACGCTGTTTCTCTTTATCCTGCATGCAGGAAAGCCAACGTCTTTGTCTCTCTGCTCATTGATGTGGCCCTGGGGATACTGCTCATGTCCTGGCTGTACAGAAAGAACCGAATTGGTCACCTCGCTGACACTCTCATCCCCATGGCTGATGTAAGTCCGGCCAAAGCTGTTTCTCTTTCACCTGCTGTGGGTACTGACCAGCTCCTGATGCCTGGGGTAGCTGTAAGGAGGCAATGCCTTATGCACAAGGATTTCAGAGACAGTCCTGTCTGAAGTCATGCAAATTAGGTCTCCTCAAGAAGAGTGAAATCTTCAAATCAAGCCTGCTGGGGCTGCTCAAAAGGAACACAGCCCTCCTTTGCGTGTGCAGTGAATAGTAATTAGATGTTTACCGGAGGGCTGCTCCAGCTCCTAAAGTAACAATTATGGCTTGGACAGAGCTCTGCAGCTGCAGGTTGAGTGGTTATTGAGCTAGAATACTTCTATTCTGGAGTCAACAGGAAGTGTCCTCAAGTTGTTGCTATATGGGGCATTTGGAGAGGGGGGGGAAGCTGTAACCTGGGTTGAATTTGATAAACTGCTAAAAATTCAAACTTGATAAGCAGCTGTGCTTGTGAAGAGGAATGCTATGGGGAAATCCAAAAGTGTTAGCTGGTCAGGATACAAATACCTGAAATCCTGTCTAAGAGCTCTGGTGTACAGATGGTAAACTAGGAAAATTTGCTGTCCCCTGTGATCTTCTCAAATGTAACTCCTCTTTCCCACTAAGATCCCTCAACATCAGCATAAATTCATGAAGAACAAGTATGACTCATACTGTCCTGCTTTTCTGGTGGTTCATTTTTGGTGCAGTACTCCAATATGTCTGTTCAGTGGCAGTGAGGAACATATAATGTACTTCAGAGGCTGGAGACCAGACCACTAATCTGAAGTTAGCTCCATTGTAAGAGCTTCTGTGTCTTGGGGATACCTGTGCAGCCAGTGTTGAGCACTGGCATGCAGCTGCACAGCCTAACCCTTTCTCTGTCCACTTTCCTTTAATTTCTGGGAGAGAAGGTGGATCTTTCCATTGGTTTCTTTCTAGCAGCTGGAGTACGTCCTGTCTTTGCTCTTTCTCCAGCTTCTTGGTTGGGAGGAATTTTATTCTGATTAGAGAATTCCAGCAGCAATTTATTTTTCCAACTTATACTGTCTTTCTTGGGAAGAGCTCACATTTCCCTTGGTGATGATCTGCTTGGTCCATGTCTAGCCTTTTAATTGTTACAAGCCATCGATCTCTGATCATTCTTGTGCATGCTGTGTTTTCAGAAAGTGTGTATGGAGTGTCCAGCATAGCTGAGAATCATTATTATTGCTATTTTTTTTTATTTTTCATAGTCAAACTTCTAAGGATTGCTGCAGACACTATTCAGCAGCAGTGGTGGGGTAGAAAGGACCGCAATACACTTGCTCTTGTATTTGAGCTATACACTAAAAATATTTTTTTAAGTCTTATTCCCAAATCTTTTTCCTTACAGATATTTAAGTTCTCTAGAGCTCTTTCTATGAGAGTACTGTAAAGTGTCCAGCTCTCAGAAATTGGATTCCTTAACAAGTCTGCAAGGAAGTGGCTTTTGGCTGCGTTCCTGTTTGCACAGGTGCTCCAGGAGGGATTCCATCTGCCCAGTGTCTTTGGCAGATGGATGCTTTCTGTGTTCAAGGTGTATCTGATCCCAGCACCTGTCCTGGATAGGCTTGCTTGAGAGAGTTGCTCGTTCATGCCTCTTTCAGTAATTTAGCTCATCTGTCACTCAATTTATGATTCACAGTGTCAGTTATTTTCACCATGTCTCCTATATGTGCGGACTCCACTCCCTTGGTATCATGAAGAGGTGTTTACTTACTTTCCTGGAAGTGTTAACTCCTTCTTGCGTGGGTGGCGTCACGGTTGGTGCTGTTTCTTCTCTGCAATATCTCCAAGCTTATCAATTCAGGCCACTTGCAACTCTTCTTACTTTCCAGCCTTACTTTCTTCTTTCAAGCCTATTAGACTGCGGACATAAAATCGTTTGGAGTCCTTTTACTGCCTGCGGTGAGCATTGATTTATATGCATTATGTGCAAGCCTTAAACAATGCAGATCTGAGTGATCCCAAAATACACCAATGACTTCAGCATTTGGTATGCAATCCAGCACCACTTCTTTTCCAGTATGACAGCAAAATCTCCCCTTAGCCATTCAGCAGTAGGTTTCCTCTTCGCTGCTGAGTGCCCATCTGGTACGCATTATTCCCATCACTTGGGCTTTCTCAAGTGCTTATGTGTTGCCAAGTTCAGTAACGCAAACTTTCCCATGTGCAGAATGAGTTACTTTTCCTTCCCTAAAGCTCCTTGCTATTCTGCTTGTGATATGTCCCCCAGATCTGATGATGGCATTGACCTTCCATCTCTCTATCTGTTAGTAAATAGAACATTATATATATTACAATAAGATTATTAAAAAGTTATATACATAATCCTATTTTAACCTTACTGACTTGATTGATTTTAATATTGACAAACTAATCTTATATAATGTATAAGCTTATTGGTTTGGTTGATTGATTTTAGTATTGACGAAATCATAGCTGTATGGGGCCCGGATGCAGTGCTCAGTTTTTTTCTTAGCAAACATCTCTCTGGAAGGAAATAGATACAGGTAGGTTATTTTAGCTCTCAACAACTGCCAGAGTCACAAGCTCAGCCTGCTGACATGAGTATCAAGCCATGTTCCCTAGACATCGTTTATCATCCCCTGATATAATGGTTCTCAAATCAGTGCTTAGCTAGCGGTTGTTGATGATGCACATGATGTCATTGACTGCAGCTCCCACTTTACAGCTTGACGAGCTGCGCTGTGCTGACTGTAATAACAAGTTGCTTTTGTCAGTAAATGAGGCAGATGTGATTCAGAGACACCTAGGGAGTAACTAGTGAGTAGCTGTATGCAATACGAAGGACTGATTTTTGGAAGAGGCTTTCAAATCCAAGAATGGAAAATGTGAATAATCTTCTCTTTGTAGGTGCCCTCACAACTCCTTCCTCTCGCTCCCACCAGGCTTCCCAATGGTTGTCCTTGTTTTTGCCTTCCACAAGACAGCCTTCTTTCAAAAATACCCGATTCAAAGTGCTACATTTGTCTGTTTTAAAAAGAACTGCTTATAAACCATCTTCTTTTTTTTCTCCTTCACCTCTTTTATCCTTGCTGATGTCTCTTCTTGAGCTGTAATCTCTTTGAAACAGTTAAATATTTATCATGGATCGTGCATCCAAAAATGTTACTGGGGCTTAGAGATAATTGGATGTAAGTTCCTGCTCAGTCACGTTCTGCTAATCCATAGACAAAACAAGCAGAGAGGATGCTTCCTGGAAAATATTCTTAGATGTTAATTTGTAAAATAGTATAACTTAGAGCCCCAAAGGCCTGCGATAGACACAGGGCGAGTGTATCTGGTAGGGAGTGCTTTGGCTCTGCTTGCTCTGACTTGCACTAGATGCTCCACTCAGGAAGTTTGCACTGTGCTTCCTGGTGCCCACCCGCAGTGCGCTGTGTGTCCTTCTCCGTCGATGTCACATCACCATTAGACCTGCTGCATATGGAGACTAGAAAGAAGAGCATCACAGTAAAGAAAATATTTCCACAGTGATCTCATCTAAACCATGTTAGCTTTAGTCTCCAGTTTGGTAATGTCCCTACACCCCTTTATGAAACACTTTCAATTCACTGTATTTTATTTATTCATCCTGGCCACATTCAGTATTCATGACTGCAACAGGAGAATTGGATCCCCAGTCACCTTTTCTGATTCTGCTTGCTATTGATCAGTTCTAAAATATCTGGCTGGAAAACAACCTGCAAGGTTATGTCTTAAGACTATGTTTTGAAATGCCTTGCCTGGCTAAATAACAGCAAGCTAGGGCACCTTCCCAGAGCTACGTGCCCCTGTCAGAATTTAGTAGCGCCTCTGGGACTGGCTGCCTCCAGAAGTTTTCAGTGCTGAAAAACAGCCTTACTTAAGGACTGCTTTCAAGCATTTAAATATTTCATTAAAATCCCCAAATGCTTTTTCTGAGATTGCAATCCAACACTTTAAATATTAAAACCAGTCTATTTATAAAGTAGCTAACACTTCTCAGTCACAGAGGTAAGATCCATGGGTTGAAATCAGTTCTGACTTGCAGTGAGATATTTTAAGGGACAGAGGGAAAATGAATGAAATAACAAGGCATTCCTTTTGGATAAGTTGAAGATGGAGTTCTTCATTTTGCCACTACACTAAAAGTAAATGTTTACAAACTCATTTTGCAAGGATCCTGTTGGTTAATAAATAAAATTGAATCATTCCTTGGAGATCATTTCCCTGCAGAGAAATTATCCATATGAATGATGGGGATGTGCATCATCTTCAGGTAGCGTGTCTTGTTTCTTCTGCACATGCACAATTTGCAGTGCAATTCGCATGCATGGACTTGACTCTAAGTGGGATTTTCAGAGGTAGATGGCTTTTACTCCCAATCTCTGTTCATGTGGGACAGTGTGAGAGGTCACTTCTTCCAGGTATGCTCCCCACCTGTTTGCTGGAAGTTGCCACTCTCAGCTACCTCAATTCACAGCCTGATAAATGGACTTCACCACTGATTTCAGCTTAGGTGAGTAGGTCAGGTGTAATCTGCTGAGGAGCAGAGCAACCCCATCTTCTGCCCTGCCGACTGCAAGGGGGACCTCAGGCAGTGTAGGGAGGTGGAGAGAGGAAAATCAGTAAATAACATCAGCCTGGGATTAAATTGCCACAAACTGTGAGTCAAAGCCTTCAGTGATTTGGGGACAAGCTCCATTAGGCTTTTTTTCTCAATGATTCAGAGGGCTGCTTTTTTACTAGGATGCCATGGGTATCTCTCCGTGAAGCCTGTAGAGAGACATGACAGTGGTAGGCAAGTTCAGTGCCATACAGTATGGTTAATCTTGCCTAGTACAGCACAGAGTATCCAGAAAGTTTGTTTATGTGCGAAATACATTTATATAATTGTGTTTTCTACCCTGCTGTAAACACATCCAAGTTATTTGTAAAAATTCACCTTTTTTTTTTCCCATGAGCGCACTGCCATCTTGCCCCTTTTAAAATCCTGACAGCCTTCCCCATAGTTAGATTACTTTCTCAGTTCTGACTTGTCAGTTGACTGTCCAAAGTCGATTTGTGTACCAGTGTTTGCCATCTATTTCAAGAACTCTTACTACACCAAGAAATCATACTGTGCAAGTCTACCCAAAATGGCCATGAACAAACACTAGGTTTGTGTTCCCAGCATCATTCCACATTTAAGCAGCTCAGCTTCCTTTCTGCTCTTATGTTTGGTTTCAGTAAAGAGTCACTTGCCAATAAAGGTGCATTTCTGATTTAACTAGTTTTGTCTGTAAAGTAGTCGTTTGGATGATTTTTTTCTTTCCCTTTTTTTGAAGAGTGTGGTAAGAATACTTTGAGGGGGCAGCACGTACAGTACACTGGGCTTGTTCAGTGTGGTAGCAGTCTTTTATCTCGGGTGCCTTGCTTCCATGTGTTTGCAGCACGTAGCTGAAGAGCTCCAGGACCTGCTCCAGTGGCTAATGGGAGCACCAGCGGGACTGAAAATGAACCGAGCTTTGGATCAGGTTTTGGGCCGCTTCTTTCTTTACCACATCCATCTTTGGATTAGTAAGTGCAATTGTTTAACTTTTCAGCTTCTCTTTTCATCTCTTCCCTCCCGAGTGTTTAATATTTGCCTAGAGGTGAATAATAGATCAAAATGCACTACTGCAAGTACAAACTTGTCTGTGAGTCTTCCTGCTGTGGGAACTCAAACCAAAGTCAGATTCCCACACAAGGGAGTCACGCATGTTAAGTAAAGTGCTTGTACTGATGCTTTGCAAGAAGTGCAAATCACAGCGGAGCTTGCTTGATGCCATTAGTGGTGAGGGTCCAAGGGAAGGCTTTAGGTCTTATGTAGGCTTTCATAGTCTTTGCCCTGTAAGAGGCAGCTGATAGGATAGGGATGAGACGCATGCTCTCAGGAAGCAAGTGCAAACTCTGTCTTGTCACTGACTTCAGCTTAGTGCAATTTTGTTATTTCAACACACCCCTGTTATCCTTGATAAGTGTCTTGATGAAGGACTATAGTCATGATGGACATGAACTCCTCAGTTGTTATACTGATTTACTCTGCTCACCAATCAAGTATGGTCTCATTTCTGTGACTTTGCTCCACTTTAGTGATGACAAAGACTGTGTGCCTCCACACTTTTATTTTACAGAAGCCATATGGGATGGCTTTTGTGGGAATAGCAAGAAAAGAGGAGTGGTTGGAGTAAAGGTTGATGTGTGCAGTTGAAAATGTAATTAGGAACCTGGACACAAATCTAGAAAAGCCAATCACATGTGGAGCAAGGTGACTGTTTAAGCTGAGCATGTCCTCCCCTTCCTCACAGAGTTGCCGCACCTGGACAGAAACCTAGGGGGAAAGAGAGTTTTTGTTGGCCCGCCTAAACAGAAGATGGCATCTAAAGGAGTTTTCGAGTTTTACTTCCGTGTTTTCGTGGCTATGGTTTCTGGAGCAGTGTTCTAGGGCACGGATAATCAGTCTTTTGAGAGCATCAGCAGGAAGATATCTCAGTCAAATATTGACACTCTGCAATGTTCACTAGGCTACATTCACCTGATGTCCCCGTTCATTGAGATGATCCTCTGGTATGTCGGTCTGTCGGCTTGTCTGGGCCTGACCGTGGCTCTCTGCATCCTCTCTGACATCATTGCCCTTCTGACTTTCCACATCTACTGCTTCTATGTCTACGGAGCCAGGTGAGTTGATCTCTCTAGATCATGTCTTGGGTATGTTTGGAGAGAAGGGCCACTGAACTCTCAGGGCATGTGTTTAATTTGTGGAGCATTCAATCCTGGCATAGTTCTCTTGAATTCACAGTTTGGCCAGCAGTTAATTTATTGCATTCTTTTATGCATGTAGAAGTGATGGCCACAGCAGTGCAAGCAACCTATCTGCTGCATTTACATATTTATTTATTTATTGTGGTAGTGACCTTTAAAAATGATAGGCAGAGGACAAGAAAGCAGTTCACCTTATCCCTTTGATTCAACCTTAGAGTACTCTTTTCAGTTGCACCCTACCCAGTAGTTTTGAAGGGAACTGGAGGAGAGGAGGAGGAAAGGGGGACCCGTGTATTTCTGGAGAAGTCCCAAAGTCCCTGCGTCTGCCCCACTTCACAGGTTCTTGTCTGCATCATGGACACAGATGGCAGGTTTGGGGTTGCAGCGTGGCTGTGACACCATCCTGGTGTCATGGTCTGGACCTACTGGAGGGCCCCACGACCTGAGGGCCAGACAGAGGCTCTGAGGGAGCGTGGGGGAGTGCAGAGGGCTTTGGGGCACTTCAGGGTTACTGTGCAAATGGTGCCCACCAACATGCTCTGTTCCTGCCTTCTATTAACACGTGCTGCAGCAAGGCATCACACAGGCCACTGGAGAATAGCTGCTCTTGCCAAGGAGATGAGAGACAAGGTAATAAATAAAGTACACAATGGTCATCGTTCCTCCCCAGGCTGCGAGCGGAGGGTTTTACATTGCAAACAACAGAAGAAATAGTAGAACTTTAGTTATGGATAGTTTAGGGGATGGTTAGAAATATTGAGATATGGTTTATGAATCAGTTCTGTTGTGAGCGTAGGGCTTACACCTGAAATCAGTGAGGTTAGTAATGGGGAGTCTCCTCCCAACACTTCTAATTACTGGGAATTCTGTTTTGGGCTGTGAGGAGTGGCCTTGCTCCTCCTGATTGTGCAGGGAGTGGGAACAGGAAAAGCATTTTCTCAGCTGATTGCTTTTTCCTTGTGAGCTGCAGGGAGCCAATCCACCTGCCGTGGCTATTTGTTAGAAGTGTAGAGCAGCTATATGTTATCTTGCTGCTGGCACCAAACTGCCCCTGCTGTGCCAGGTGCCCCCCGTGGAGAGTCAGAAAGGGATAGCAGTCACCCACATCAACACAGCCACCACAACACCTTGCGTTCCTGTAGCTGGCGGAGGAATTTGCTGGTTCAGGTGCTGGTGAAGCCCGAGATCCCCTTCTGAAACAAACCGCACGGTGAAGCAAGAGCGGGCATGTGTGTGCAGGCAGCCAGGGAAGGTGGGGCGGGTGCTACAGCAGGAACACCCGCTTGGTGCCATGTCAGGGTGCGCGGGGGAGTGCATGGCCTTAGAGCCACGGGGCAGGTGTGTACCAGCAACCTAGAGGAGTTGTCCTGAGCACTCTTCTGCCTAGGGATTAGTGCACCAAGCTGTGCCTGCCAGTCTGGGGGCACCCTGCCAATTCCTTGAAGCAGTTGGTGTTCCTCAAACCAGATTCTTCTCTTGGATAAGACTCCTTGCCTCCGCTTTCACAACACTGCCTTGAAATCTGAGCAGCCTCCGCTCCTTAACTAAGCTGGTTAACCAGTCTGGCTTTTGTAGCTCAGGCTTTCTCAGGCTGCGTTCTGCCCCACAGATTGGCTATGTCCCCCTTCTTTACATTCCTGTATGTTGGACACTGCTGCCCAATGCTCTTTGTGCGTCTTCTCCATCCCAGGGGCTCTTTCTTCCTCTGTGTTATTCCGTGGGGGTGTCTATTTCCCACCCCTTATCACCCCAAGCTTCTCTCACCGTTGCCATTTTTCTGGGAGGGAAGTAGTTCCAAGTGTTGTAGCACCAAGTTACAAAAGCCTAAGGCAGGGATGCAGTAGGGGTGCCAGCAGCCATTTAGTTGACCTCTTCCCACTCGTATGGGTGTTTGAAGCTGTGGTTTACCAAAGAAGGTGCAGGGACTCCAGTCCTCTCCCTTGCCTCTCTGTGCTATGGAGGCAAAATTGAATTGTATTGACTCAAGTGTCAATACAGGGGGTAAGACCTTGGCCGCTCCTGCCGTGGAAGCGCTGTGAAGCAAAGGGAACAGGGCAGATCTAAACTGGAGAGGCAGAGGTGAGCTCGGGGGAATAAGCTTGCTGCTTCTTTTGCTGCAGAAAAGGTGGTGGCACGGGGCTGGTGATTGCTGCAGCTCCTAGGGGCCACCCTCCAGCATCACTTGCCACTTCCCATATGCCAGCCTCTTCATCAACGGGAGCAGAAATCGAGAGCCTTGCTGCAGCCCCAGGCTGTGGTGTGGCCATTGCCCTCCAGCAGTCCAGAGCTGTCTGCAGTAGCCCGCTTTGCCCATGCCATAGGCCAGCCCAAATATGGTTGAATGAGCAATTAATATTTTATCTGCATCATTCTTGGGCCGATTTCTTTTGCCACCCTGATTTCTGCAGCATCGGTAAGTGAGCAAGTGCAGGGGGTGTAATGATGACAGCTGTTTTGTGTTGAAGCTCGGGAGCTCGCAGCTCTGATGCACGGCATTTTCTCTTTGCTCAGGCTCTACTGCCTGAAGATTTATGGCCTGTCATCTCTCTGGCGTTTGTTCCGTGGGAAGAAGTGGAACGTCCTCCGGCAGCGGGTGGATTCCTGCTCCTATGACTTGGACCAGGTAGTGCTGCAGCTCCTGGGGCTCGCTGCAGGACGCTGCCCATGGGCAATACAATCCTATCCTGCTTCAACTAATACTGAGACAGAAGCCACGGGAGGCTTTGTGGTGCGCAGAACAAGTGCCTGCCCCAGCACTCTGCGTCCATGGCTCTTCAAACAAATGCTTGGACTCTGCTGCTCTGCAGCACCCCTTCACTTCTCTGCATGTTCAGGGAGCCTAATTCTGGCAAGTGTTGAGCACTTGCAAGGCACCCTCGTGAACTTCAGTGGGTGCTGCAGATGCTCACAGCTCCTGGAGCTTACGAGTGGGTATGGGGGAGGGATGCAACTTAAGAATTGGTGCCCAGCAGTGTTGCCACAGTAACAGATGTGCCAGGGTTTCTATTAAAAGGCCCTGTTTCATTCACGTTGCGCTGGAGCCTGGCCCACAAGTCCTCACTCAAGCAGCAGACGCAGTTTTTTGTCAAGTGCTGTAGCCTCTTTTTAAATTCTGAAATGCCATCCAAAAGTTCAGCAGGGCCTGAACTGCTCCACACTGGCAGTTGCAAACATCACTAAAATAATACAATATTTGGTAACTTCCAGGGCTATTCTTCTCCCATTGCAACAGATAACCTTGAGCTTCCTACACCACACAGGAGGAGCTATTTTTCTCTTTCTTTGGTGATGGAAGAGTAAGAGCCCCCGTGCCAGGAAGGCAGTTTGTGTCAGGGCTCGGTCCCTGTGTACTTTGAGAATTGGTTTGGTACTTCAGGCTTCATCCTGCTGCTCTGGAGGCCAGTGGGAATTTTGTCGTTGGCCTGGGTGGGAAGGGACATTCAAAGCAGACCTTAAAAGACTTTTGGAGATGTTAAGCAACTGCAGTGGAGTGACAGAGGAGGGGAGAAACAACTGCTGTGAAAAGAATGGGTTGGGTTATGATCTGTTTCTGATTATGAACATAAAGCTGGGATGTTGATCCACTTCTGTGACAGGACTGTCTGGGTTATCTTCTCTCATAATATACCACGGCCATGATCTCTTTTTGAAGAAACGGCAGTGCCCTGTGTTCCTGTGGCCTCTGTGTTCTGGAAGTGGTGACTGAAAATTGAAGAGTCAGATCCCTATTTGTCATAAATCTGCATTTCTCCCAGTTGGAATTAGTTAGACTTACACCAACTGGGCTGGCCCAGAATAAAAATAACTTCTTCTGTGAGCAGTGGAGCTAATGACACCTGCTTTCCTATGGATTTTTCTTCTTCATCCTCTGAATATCGCTTCCCCCCCACCCCAGTAACTCCAGCTTCTTTGTCTCCCAGTTTCCAACCAAGCAAGAGGCAGAAGTTCTGTGGCTGGACTGACCAGCTGACTGCTGCTGCTGGGAATGTTTATCAGCCAAATTTTGCCAGCTTTTCCCCAGCTGCTTGTTCTACTAAAACAAGGAAGGAAAAAAAAATACTTCTCAATTCTCTCCAAAATTCCATACCAAACTTCTGCTTCTTTGTACCCTTCCACCTTTTCCTGGTGAAAACTGACCAATGACTTTAAAACTTGTGGGGATAGGGGGTGGACAAACAGCATGGTCATGTAAGTCTTGTTTCATAAGAAATCTGGCCTGAAATAGGAAATCTTGACTGTTGTCTATAAAGGAAAAAATGCTGTCAGGATCCAGCTTATTTATCTTTCCAAACATAGCTGTATTATAGGGAGCTTTCTAAAAAGGCCCAGTGAGAGAAGTAGTACTGAAAATATTCAAGGTAACAGCATTATTCACATAGGGAGTAAAAAAAATACATTAAGGAGTCTTGCAAACTTTCATTGCCCTACAGTTTCCTATTCTTTTTGTTGTTGTTTTGCCATTGCTCTGCTAATCATTGTTTGTGTTTCTTTTTTCCCCTAGTTATTTATTGGCACTTTGTTATTCACAATCCTGCTGTTCCTCCTGCCTACCACTGCACTGTATTATTTGGTGTTTACCCTGGTAAGATTTAACCCTTTCAGCTGGTCATATATTGTCTTCTGAGATCTTAAAAAAAGGTTTCTTAGTCATTTGCTGTCATCCACAAAGAAAATACAAGACTTGTCTAAGTGTCCCACGGAGGGTTCTGGCACAGGCCATGTAGGCCAAGCAAGTAGAATTCAGGATACGTGTTTATGTTTCTCCAGAGGGAATTCCCAGCAAATCCCAGTCAGCAGGACATGCTGTTCCCCTCTCTTTCACTTGGAAGTCATTTTTTAACCTTCCATCCCACGTCTGGTGTGATGGCCCCTCTAGTTTGATCCAGAACTTCTTTTTCAGGAAATTAACTTGCTGTGTTAAGCCTGGCTGAAAGCATTTTGCTCAGATGGTTGGACTTCCTGATTTTTCTTTTCTTCCCCCAATATGACCAGTCCTCTCTGAGGCCTGCCTGGAACAAAATTTTCCACAGACAGTGGCCATCACATGCTTTCAACATCTTTTTTGAGCCCTCTCTTTTCAGATGAGCTTGGCAGCAAAATTAAATGCAGTCTGACAAAAGGAGGTGCTTTAATCAGGGGACAGAAAACACAGAGCAGGAAGCTCATTCCTGACTCCCTTGCTCTTGCTTAAATGCTCTACATGTGGTTTCTTCAGGCAGAAATAAGCTATTTCAGTTCACTGTTGGAGAGAGAAAAATTTACATTCACTGATACACAGTGATGGAGTTTACTGGAAATGGAAGCCTGAATTCTCCCTTTTAGACCATGGCTGTTGAAAGTGGAATAGTTCTCATGTCCTTGCAGGTCACAGCCTCTACAACCGTAGGGGCTTCCTTTCAGTTACACCCTCAAGCTAAGATTGTCAAGGAACCTCACGCAGGGTCTGGATGTCCAGCATTTCTAGACATCAAACCCACTTTGGGAGACTTTAGCTTAGCACATAACAATGTCAGATTGCAGATCAGCTCATGAATTTGCAAGTGTTGCATCTCCTGTTTCTCCAAGGTTTTCTTATTAAACTGTTTCTCTGTAGCTCCGTTTGCTGGTGGTGATTGTGCAAGGCCTGATACACTTGCTAGTTGACCTGATTGATTCTCTGCCTCTTTATTCAATCATCCTTCGGCTCTGCAGATCCTACAGACTCGCAGGTAAGTCCTTCAGCACTGCATATGCCGAAGTTCAAGGATTTTGCATTATGCATGTAATTTTGATGTGACGGGTTGTTTCTGAATAGAAGGATGCAGTGGGGACAGGAAAGAACCTGAGGCTCAAGTTATGCAGTTGTCCGTACTGTTAGCCAGTTACTGCAGGATGAGAATGTCAATCGAAAGAAGTTTGATGCTGGAGCAGAATGAGGAACACCTTTACAAAGCCTGTGGCAACTAAAAGTGACATCCAATCAAGCACCATATAAATGAGCTCATCTTTTGATTCCAGTTCTAGTGTACCAGGTCAGGTAAAACTTCTGCGAGTTAAACAAGCTGTTAATCTTGGGGGTTTGGGCTCTGAAGCAAGCCAAATTACAAAAATCACAATTGGAAAAATTACTTGGAACGTCTGCTGTTTCAAAGGGCTGAATCTACAGTGGCTGTGAATCAATGGAGCTGCTTCAGTTCTGTGCTGAATTGACTAACTGAAGTCCTGAGCTGAGGTGTTTGGATTAATTTCAGAGCTCTGGGCAGATTTCGGATAATCTTTCCCTTTTTGAGACTAATCTGTCACCATTTTGAAACTAGTCATTGTTTTTCCACTTTTGGTAACCATCACCTATGGTTGGCATCAGAGTAAAGGGTCATTCTGAAACGGGTTTAACTGCCAATAGCTATGGTTAATCTCATTAAAATCAAGCAGATCTAAATTATTGTCTTCCATCCATTTAAAGAGCATGCAGCAGGAATTTCAAATGTAAGAAAGAGCTCGATCATCACTAAACCAAGGCTAGTCATCAAATGCAAAGAAAGCTTCAGGCAACCGATAATAGCTTTGTCTGTGGGAGCAGTGCCAGGCTCAATTTTGGGAAGGTAAAGCTGAGCCATGTTACCAACTCTGTTGCTTTTCCATGTGTGCCTTCAGCAGGTTCCTGTGAATTTCCTGGCAGAAACTTCTTAACCCTTCAGGGCTGTCTTTGGAGAACAGGAGATGCTGCTGAAGGAAAGTGACCCGGTAAACAGCAGGTCCCAGGGCAGCAGGAAGTCTTGTTGCCACTGAGAGATAAGGTCATATGTTCCCATCAGTCTGAGGTTACTTCTCCTCAGGTTTGTTCAGCCAGCTATCTTCTGCAGGGTAACAAGCCTCCACTCAGGCAGAGGATTGTCTTCTCAGTTGAGTCTGTTACCTGACTTACTTTCGTTGTTAGCTCTTTGTTTGCTCCTCTTAAACATTTTAAGAAAGAGAACACTGCAGTGCCATGCTGCCTGCAAGATGAGGAGGCATCTCTAAAAATTTCTGCAGCCTGTGTTCGTGCCCCAGCACAAAAACATGTTGGAGTGGTAACAGATGGAGCAGTTGAATCAAATTCAAAGGACTGCAGAGAGTACATATCACTTGATGTCCTCACTACTTAAGTTTTGCCTCCCTTGTCAGACTCACAACTTGGATAAGACATCCTCTGGCATGTGTTATGGCAGCTGATTTTACAGGCACCATAAAGATGGCTCTACCAACCAAAGAATAGATAGCTTTTCCTGTCAGCAAGGGTTTAGTTCAGTGGTGAAGTTCAGTTCATTTCAGTAGTGGCATCTGGCCTCCAAGTTCTTTGACTCAGTTTCTGAATTGACATAGTAGTATATTGATAAAGCCTGGGCCAGGATAGATGAACAATCCATCTGCACACCGAAAATGAAATCCATATTTTGTTTCCACACATCAGAAGTTAAATACTTTGGACTTAAAAAGCCTTTTGCAAATATATCAAAGCTGGTGCCCTCTCTGCAGAAGTTCTGTCCACCCAATATGAGCTCAAGGACTGCCATCTTGGTTGGGATGGGCACACTGTGATGTTGATTTAGAGTGTGAAGTAAAGCGTAGCAGTGAGATTCAGGTGTCTTGGACTCTGCCCACACCCAAGTTACCAACATACTGTTTGACTGTGCACAGGTTAGCTCATTTTCTCTGTACTTTTCTTTCCCTCCTTCCCGATACATATATATTCACACCGCAAACTTTGGGGCAAGTTTGTCATGGTTCTATATGACCTGTTGTGGTGGTGTCTCCATGATTACTGGAATACAAACAAGCAGTGAGCTTGCTTTAGTGCGCTGTCACGTGAAACAAAGCAAATGAGTTCATGTCTCAACCTCTCTTGTGCCATCGAGGATGGCAGTGTACAAAAGAAGCAGAACTCTGAGCTCTGGAGTTGGCTGGCAATCACAGAATAGTTTAGGGTTCTTCTCTGCTAGAGTGATCTGCAGTAGACTGAGACTTCCTCCTTTTTCTGTGAAGTGAATTGCTCAGACTCCTGAGCATTGTAGTAATCTATAGGTCGTTCTAAAATAAACGTGTAGCTGTTTTGTGCATGTATTTTCTTAGAAGTGTAAGACTCTTGAACAGCTAAATTATTAAGAGATTGTTGGCTTGCAGATGTAGAAGGGAAGTGTGTGGCCATGACCTGCAGGACTGTTCCTAGTTCTAATGGACTGTTCCTAGGATAAGGCTCCAGAGTGCTCCACTGCCTACCTGAAACTTCAGTGCCCACTTGTTTCTGTCTCTCTCTGACAAATTGCCTGCCTGAAAAGCAGTTCCTGGAATGGCTTAGGCACTTCCTTATAGCCAAAACTCAACAAATCATGTTGAATGCTTTTTGTCATCCAGCACATTTGCATTGAGACCCAGGGTACTCAGATATCTTTTGAAGCCATTGGGGAAGCCTGTGTTTCAATATAAACCAGTAAAACACAGGTAAATCTTTCCTGTCTTATACAAAAAAGGCTTTGTGATTTGGGGAGACACTTTAAACCAGAGCTGTCTGCTAGACAAGAGCAGGAGGAGTAAACTGTAATTTTAATTAATTCAAGTTATTTCAAAGAGAAAACATTTTGGTTTTTTAAATGTGTAAGAGTCACATAGATACCATAGTGATGGGGCTTACACAAATGAAGAGTTTTATTTCTATTTGTACTCCTGAGTCGGTGTTTGATCTGTGGCAGATCAAACTTCATTACTTTTGCCTCATCTTACCTGTAGAAAAGAATAATAGGGGCATGCTTGGCTGGTACAGGTTTACAGAAGATGGATTGGTTTTACTTCTGTGAAGTGATTACAGATCTTTCAAAGAAAAATGCCTCTTTAGTCCTAGGTGTTACCTTTGTTTGAAACAATGCATTAAAAGTTCGCGTGCAGTATGTCACCACTGGAATCCAAAATCTTTCCTATTTATCTTTAAAGTATTGGGAATGCAGCAAATCCAAGAGGAAATATAAAAGTGGCAGGCATGATGGGGTTAGTAGTGTGTTACAAACCTATGAATGCTGGGATTAATAGACAGTGATTGCTTTGAAATGTCTTTAATGCCTCCAGGCCAGCCACTTTCCTCCCATAGTCTGAAAGAGGGAGAGATTTGCACATGTGCCATATCCACATGAGCACACATTAAAGGTGAGTTCTCTGCCTGCTCCATGGGGTTCCCACACTGATGGAAGTTTCGGAAAAGAGAAAGATTTTTCCAGTCCCTTTGTCATCATCAGGTCTGGCTGTTTGATTTCTAGGCTTTGTGCTTTCTTTAGGACTGTGTTTTCAAGCTTGAAGTCAGAGGGCTGCTTTTAATGGATCTAAGTGAAAAGCATTGTTTGTTATTATGCTTAAAACCACTGTAGAGAGAATCTGTGTTTCCTGTTGAAAATGTGCAAGGGTTCACAAATCAAGAAAGGTCGAAGACTCCGTTTCTAGGAAATGGGTGCTCGGCCAACAGAGCTGAACAGCAAATGTCATGGGCTTTTCTCTAGCATGGATTTGGTTTCCTTGTTTTGTTTCTTTTCAGCTGGTGTGAAGTTCAGAGTCCTTGAGCAGCAGGATGGAAAACCACTTCGACTCCTTATGCAGGTTAGCCACTTGTGCCATCCGCGACATTTTCTACTGCAGGCTTCTCCTCAGACTGACCCCAAGGTCCTTCTCTCTTCTGTAGCAGTTCTAAGACTGGTCCCACTGAAAGGCCCCACTTAGAAAATTTCAGCTACAAAATGCTGGAACAAGGGAAATACGTTTCACATTGCAATGACTGACTGCTGCTTTCTCTTCTTTTTAATACCCTGCTTGAGTCCTCCATTTAGAGAAAATGCTGTGTCTTGTATGGTGTGAAATGAAATGTGAAAGATGGGAGAAACATGGAGCTCTGTTATTTCTGGAATTAAGACTTCACATCATTATCACCTCGCTTTCTGGCTCTGTGCAGCTTCACCTTAATACTTGCTGAAAACTGAGAGAAGCAAAAGAAGGCAGCGAAACTATCCAGAATGAAAGACATTTAAGAGCTTGTAAAAGGTCTTCCCCTCCAGCTGTGCTGAAAAGCCTTAGCTGCTCTATGATGCTGGCAGGATGAGTGCGTGGGTGAGACGAGAGGGAGGGACCTCCTGTTATTCTCCTGAGTTGCTCTGGCAAGGTGCATAGAAAAAGGTTACCTGTGCTTTTGTAACCTCGCATTTCCATGCTCTGTTGTCAGAGGTACTAAAGGAAATTTTTTTCTGAAAAGAAATGAGGTGATGGTAGCAGTGAAGTTCTCACTACGCTTTCAGGAGTGATTGTGAAATTTCCATTTCCTGACTTTGCAGGAGTACTGCCATATCACAGGGGCACTTTTCTTGCTCTGTGCATCCTAGGAGGAGAGTCTGCAGGTAGCGTATGGAATTTATAAAAACCACTTGGATGCTGGGGGAGTGTGTGGGAAGGAATTAACTGTGGCTTCCCAGTTCTTTTGCTTTTTCCATCACCAGTACAGCCCCAGCCCTGTTTTCACAGAGATCAGATTAGCACAGAACCAGCACACCAGCTAGCAGTGATTCAAAAGGGAATCCCTTCAACAGATGTCTTCTAGGGCAAAACTAGCATTTTAAGCATGCTGGCTTCCCAGTTCCTGTGTTTCAGTAGGGTAGTGGTGTAAGAACCAAAATCTGTCATTCTCTCTGGCCAGAAGACTCCATAAAAAGGAAACCGAACACCAACGACAAGGCACGGGAGCTGCTGAGCAGAGAATTTGGCATCAGTGTGTTTGTGAGAAGAGGTGGATAGCTTTTCCAGAGGAAAAAGATCATGACTTGGAGAGCAGAGGCAGTGAGTCATATGAATATGATGAATTTTCCTTGGACCACTGTGGAAAGATCCTTCTGCTATCTACAATATAGCAGAAGTCATCAAGAAGTAGAAGTGCTTTAGTGGATGTCTCTTTTGGCCTTCTGCTCAAATAATAATGAGCAGAGAGTCAGTAAGGGTACTTTTTTGCTCTGTTTGTGCTGGTGGAAATGAAAAATGGACTTGTTTCAGAAATCCTGCTGAATAGACCACTTTCTGATAGGTCTTTTGAGAGGACAATCTAAAGAGCCTATTTTTAAGTCACATGCTAAAATTCTTATTTATGATACATGATAATGTTCCTTTCTAGAAATTTCACAGTGGCTTTGTCCCTTCCCCATGTAGTAGCCCTCTGGACCCATGCTTGATGGAAGTAAGGCTGTGTGCATGTACCTATGCCCAAAATAATGTAAGCTATAGGTGACTGATACATTCACAGCTGTCCTTTGAGGTGCTGGTAATGGATTAGAAGTCAGTAATGCTGGTTTTGAGCATTGACATTCGGCTTGTGGTTCAGCCGAGTGATTATTTTTTTATTTTTAAGATAGTGTCACTGGAATGCAAAGTCCAGACACAGGCAGGGGATGGTATTTCCATTCCAAATGCTACTTAATTTTCTCCAGGAAGTCTTACATAGCTCACTATTTTCATTAGTGTTCAAACTCATTTATTTTGGTGTACGAGAAGAAATATTTCTGGTAGTGTGGCTCAGCTGAACTCAGCCCAGTGAGAAGACTTGATGAGTTTGATTCATCTGTATACCTTCTGCTCATCTTTCACAGCAATTTCTTTGAAAAGGGTTAAGCAAAAAAGGAAGGGAAAAGGGAACAGCTCCATTATGAAACAAAGGATGTCTATTATATCAGGGTATACTATAGCTTTGGAGTACCGAAATTGCATAAAAGGAACTCATATTGCCATTTCCCTAATAAACGGTGGCTTTCGTTTTGCTTGTTTGTTTCCATCTATAATAGGAGAGGCAGATGCATATATTGTGCTGGGCGTAAAATCATCTCTTGTTATTTCTCAGTAGACAAGTGTTACCGCTCAGTATCACCGCTCTGCCCAGGGATGATTTTCAGCAAGACATATTGTGTCCAAACCTTCCAGCCCACGTAGCTAATAGTCAAAGGAACATACACTGTGTATCTCCCTTGTACAGCAGCAGTTCCTATCCTCCCCCAGCATGTTTTCACTTAAAACGTACTGGTTTGCCCACAGCTGAGGAAGTAGGCAGAAATAGTTACTCAGGTTTTACTGTTGTTTATTTTGGGGGCAGGTTTCTTCGGTCTTTTTTTTTTTCTTTCTTTTTTTTTTTTTTTTTTTTTTTTTTCTTTTTTTTAGTTAACTGTCTATGACCACAATGCGGTGAGGTTGGTTATAGTCATGCAGAATGTCCCATAAATGCTGTGGTCAGTCCTTTGCTTTAGGCTGTAGAATGTATTTTAATATGAGCTGCTTGAGTTTGGGTTAGACATACCTCAGGTGGTATGAGCTCTGCTCTTGCGTTTCTGGTACAAATGTTCATTTTGATCGCGTTCAGAACTAGCTTCCTGCGAATCTTGGGACCCATTTAATATCTGCTAATGAGTCAGTGTCCAGCCACCGGACTGTGCTGGGCCTGGCTGTTCTTTGGCTTCCCTCAGCCTGCACGAGCTGCTGCCCTGGCCTTTTTCCTAAACTTCATAAGGTTCTGCTTCAGCAATGTTGTATTTTGAAATGAATTTGAAAAAAGTCTCTGGGATTAATTCTAATGAACTCTTTGCTGAATCACCCTTTCCCAGAGCTCCATCTTTGTAGGCACTCTGAGTTCATCCTCCCCCTCTCCATGAGCACCAGGCAGCTGAAGCAAACTGGTGGCACAGGCAAACTCCCAGAAAACTGGTTGCTCTTCAGTGGACAAATGAAACATTCAGCTTTTGACAAAGTAGCGACTGTCTGTGTGGTTTTTGCCATCTCTCTTTCCTTTTTGTGGCTGGATTTTCTACTGTGAATTAGTCTCCTTTCACGCAGCTGCTTGGTTGGTTCCAGCATAGCTGGACCCTTTCAGTAGAGGAGGATGTCCTTCCATTTCTTCGCACTGTCCAAGCTTCCTCTAGCTCTTTAAGTCTCCTCACCTTGGCATATCTCATGCATCCTCTTCATGCATCACATCTTGGCCAGACTGGATCAACCCTCTGGACTTCACCTATCTCTCTACCCTGAAATGCTTTACTGGAATGAGATTTTTCAAAGGTCTAATGTGCTTCTCACACCCCTTGTCCAGCTGACACGTCTGCCTGCCTCCCCCATCTTCCAAAAGACCAGTACAGCAACTTTGTGACCATAATCAGAGGCCACAAGCTTTTGTGGGCAGAGACTCCAGACGCGGTCATTCTTGGGATGGTGATTAAAATCAAATTGAAAAAGATCAACTCAGCCAAGGAGGCTTAATTTAAAATAGTGATTAGCAGCCCTGTGTGGCATTGTGTGATATGCATCCTGTTCCGCTAGGACTTGATTCCACTGGGTGGATATCAGGTGATATCAGGTTTAGCTTAAAGCATAGCTGTGGGCTGAGGGCTTAGCGCATTAAAGCACTAGGCCTGTAAAAGATACAGCTTAACTGGCACTTTATAGAGGAGTTCCTAAGAGTTGTAGTGCACCCCAATGGAGTGTTACTGGCTGAAGGGAGGTCCCCATCTCTCCAGCCTCTGCAACCTCCTAATGCAACAAGACGACAGTTGCATGCCCTTGTGTAGTGAGCATCACTCCCAAATCCTGCTGGTGCTTGTGTCTGCTTCTCTGCTTGAAAATTATTCTAATAATACTTCCTGCCAAGCTTGATTTGTTAATGTTCTGAGATGTTGTAGAAGGCTAAACAGCTTTAGCTAGCCAGAGAGGGATTTTGATGCTTTGAGAGTAGCTGTATTGATGTTTTAACAGAGGCCAGTGCTGTGCAAAAGTTGCATTTGCCCTCCTCAGCTGCCTCTGTTTCCTGTTAGAACACATTTTCATTGCTGCTGTCCCTCTTTCTTCTCCGCATAGATCAACCCTCTATCATATGGCAGAGTGGTACAGACGTACAGGCTGCCAACCTACAGCTGTTACCCTAAGGATTCCTGGACGTCTCTCTGCAAGAAGCTGTTCCTTGGAGAGCTAATCTACCCTTGGAAACACAAAGGAGAGAAGCAGGACTAAAGACAGGAAAAGAGCTTGAAAGACTTGGTCAGAAAAACATACTGAATCCTAATGCTATTGGACCAAAGGCATCTCAGAGCCCGCAACAGCTGGATCCCTTTAATTAGATTTTGGTAACATGGGAGGGGCTGGATTTTTAAAGGCAAGTATTTTTAAACATTATTTTTCAACTTTCCTCTTCCCCTACACTGTATTTGTGTAATACGCTAATGATTATTTTTGAAGCAAAAGGTTAAACTCATCTGTGCCTCCTGGAACCAGCATTTAGTGTCATCGAGGAAGTACCTCCTGAGTGGTTTGATGATGTATATAGCCTTCCACGTAAGCTCACAGGGCCATAGTAAAACAGCCCATCGGGTGGTTCAAAGCCACAATGCTGAGGTGCATTCTGCCAAAGGGTATTTCGGACCTTTTATGCTTCAGCCTTCAAGCCAGCCGATCAAAACCAAGATGAAGGATCAGCTTGTGTAGAGTCATTGAAACTGTACAGCAGGGTTATCTGGGTTCATAGGATATTTATTCTTTTCCTCTTGGCTGGCTTGGATTCACTCCCACTGCAGCAGCAGAGGAGGTGTTAAGGCATAGAAGTAAGCGGGGCTGGAGGCCCAGAAACACAGACACCTGTACGTTTGTGCCTGTATGGTCTCATCTACATTTTTTCAAAAGCAAATAGTGTTTTGGGGAGAGCTGAGCCCTGAGCTGACACCAGAACTGAAGTGCAGTGCACACAGCCTCAGACCCAGACTGCTTGGGTTTACGTGGCAGTGAGCCATGCTATCTGAGAGCTCTGGGCTCTGCCAAGGCTCAGAGCTTCTTTGCTTAGTTGCAGGGTAAGGCAAATGCAGCTTTGCTGAGTCCAGCTGTGGCTGGTGCGTCAGCCGGAGGACTGCAGCAGCCCGGCTTGTTACCCAGCTTGATCAGCTCAGGGAAGCGTGTGCTGCACTCCCTTACAGGGTCAGTACATCCCTCTGTTTCTCAGGGCCCAGGTGAGAGCCTTGTCATGTGGTGCCTCATCTTTTGCACTTTCTGATAGTCAAGGAGCTTTTAAAGTTATCTCAGATATGAGGCATTTAAAGCCACTTCTTTTCCTGAAACTGTAGACACGTTTCTCTTAGGAGATTTTTGCTGCTTTGGATACTACTTCCACAGCACAGCAGTGTTCGGCTTCTCGGTGTCCCGGTCTGATTGTGTGCTCATTTTGATGTAAGTCTTCTATTCCCTGTCTTGGGAAGAGTGTCTCTGTGTACAGGAGTCTGATGTCCCACTGGGTACTTTGTTGTTGTGTAGACATTTATATACAATCGTTACCCAAAAGTACGCTTTCTCCAGCTCTGCTAGCTCCTCTTGCCCCAGCTGAAACCATGATGTAGTATCAACGTCCCCTGCTGCTGCTTTGCATGCCCAGAGTGACTGCGTTACCGGGCAGGTGAGAGGTGTGCCGGATCCTGCCCCCTTTTCCTCTGTTCAAGGAACCAAGGGTGGAGGAGGAAGAGGAGGATGTGTTGTGGCTGCATTGCTCAGCCCTTCTCTGCAGGGCTGCCTGCATATTCCAATGGGAGTAGGTGGAGGCAGGGCAAGGAGCCACGGCAAGCTGCCCTGGGCTTTAGTAGCCTTCAGTCAGCACCTCCACTGCCAGGATGAGTTTCCGATCCCAGCCCCATGTCTCATCCATGTACTTGGAGCTGTCACAGAATAGAAGGGGTTATGGCCCCAGGAATGTAGGCTGCTTTTTAAGACATCCCTGACCAGATATGTTTAGTTTGTCTGTAGCTGCTAAAAGCCTCTTTAGTCACAGACTGATCAGGAGGAAATGAAGCTCTATAAGCAGGTGCTTGGTCCAGACATTCCTTAGCAGGCAAACACAGGAGCTGCCAAAGTCTTACAGTTTTCTTAAGGACATCATGAAGGGAGGCAGCATTACATGGGCATTGCTACCCAAAGAGGATGTCCTGTTACCTGGATCCAGGGAAGAAGGGCACATCAGTGAAGAAAGCCAGCGTGGCAAAAGCCCTGCACCACCATCTGTCACCACAGGCTCTGCGTAGGACATCACCGGCTGCAGAAACTGGAGAGATTCTTGGTCTTATCTAATGGTCAGTGCTTAAAACTCATGTACTCACGTGCTTAAAACTCATGTGTTCTCCTGGAACATCGATGCCCAAGTATTTCTCTCTGCTCCAGGTGTGGATAACTCCAGGTTGTGATCCATTTAGTGAATTAATGGTCTGAATTATGTTTCTCACTTCAACTTAAGTCAGTCATGGACACCCATCCTTACCTGGCACTCAGCAGAGCAGATTTACACTTTTCCTCCCTGTCACATTTCCACTGGCGCTACTAAATGATATTCCCCCTGCTTCCTCCCACGCATGCATAGTTTGGTTTACTAACTGCTGTGAGAAATTTTATTATTTTTGGTCTTGTGAAAATAATGTTCCTAATATCCTGGCTTTTAAAATCTTTCTGTGGGACCAAACAGCTCATGATGGTCATAATCATGGCTGTCCTTTGGGATCAAGTGACCTGAAAGCCCCAGAGACAGCACAGAGCCATGAAAACCAGCAAATGTGACCTTCCTATTGGGAACCTGCCAAACACATTAGATGTTCCAGTGTTGAGTCTGTTTACTGAAGGCTGCTACTGACTCCAGGGATGGTGAAATATCAAACTGAGAAAAAGCTCCTCCTCAAACCCTGAATCTTCTGCGACACAGAGGACCTTGAGTAGCCCAGCTGGGAAATGACAGGCCCTTGTGGGTGCAGTTCTCCTGTGCTGGGCAGAACTGCTGCCTGAGCTGTCTTACTGTTTCTCATACTCGATGTTCTCCTTGCCCGTGATGGTATCTGAGCCTATGAGTTTCTTCTGCTGGATATTTGCCACATCTCTCCTGTTCCTTTCCAGTCACTGCTGTGAAATAGTCTTCCCCCACCCTTTTCCGATTCTGCGCAGAGACATTACAACAACTTAGCAGACATCCTGCTCAGGAACATTTGACCTTATGTCATCTCTCTAATTAGAAGTTGGGATCAGCATCATCTTCCACAGCAGCACAGACTGGCCTAGTGCTGGCATTTCCTCAGGGAAGAGACTGCTGGTATGTTAGGGCTCTAATTTATCCTCAGATCTGTATTATCCATATCAGTCTTTGGATCAGAAGTAGTTAAACATTTCAGATCTTCTCTGATTCCTACCACACACTCCTTATAGCAGACAACAAGCAGTCTTTGCCAACCATCATTCAAAGACTGTAATCTTACAGACTTTTTTTTAATACTGCATTTCCTTATTATTATTTCTTCAATTTTATGGTTCCCAGTGCTGGCACAACACTCGATATACCTCTTTACATAGGCATGGTTTTTGTGCAGAAAAATGTGATTCACTGCAGGCAAAACTCCATCCTAGATAGAAATTCTGCCTCTAAGAAATACTTTCCTTTGCTAACCAGAATAGCATGTGACAATGCCAAAAGGAAATCTCAGTAACTACACTGCACTGAAGGCTCTGGTTATGGTTTTGGGAGTTTTCCCTGATCCTGCAGCTGGACTGTGCCTTGTTCTGCTGGCACATATGAATATACCATCAGGCCCACAGAAAGCGCAGCATGTATGTGTAATCCACATGTTAACTTGCACTCTCAGGAGTGTAAGGCAGGAAAATCTCCCACTTTGTCATCATGTGGATAATGAGTTGCTTTCCTTCTGCCCTGTGCTGCCTGATCCTGCTGCCACAAGACCATCTTCTTGCTTAACTCAAGCCCTTAGTGATTTACTCTTTGTGCTCAGACCTGCTGACAACATCACAGAATCACAAACTGGTGGAGGTTGGAAGGGGACTCTCATGATTCTCTGGTCCAACCCCCCTGCTCAAGCAGGGCCACCCAAAGCTGGTTGCCCAGGACCATGTCCAGATGTCTTTCGAGTATCTCCAAGGAGGGGGACTCCACCACCTCCCTGGACAACCTTTGCCAGTGCTTGGTCACCCTCACAGTAAAAAAGCATTTCCTGATCTTCAGACAGAATTTGCCTTGTTTCAATTCATGCCCATTGCCTCTTGGCCTGTCGTCGTCTTACACTGAGCTAGGAGATACCGTAACTCAAATCTCGTCAGCGAATTTGAAGATCTGCAATCCTATGTTGTTTGTGTTCCCAAGCAGTCGTATTCAAGGACTATTCAGCAGTCCCTTTGCCTTTTTGGGGGTATCTAAGCCCTCTGTGGTTGGAGAGGGTTGCCTGCTCAATGAGTCAGTTACCTGACCTGCTCTTTGCCAGCTTTTCTGGACCTGGTAGCAGAGAGAGTGCTTGCTCTCCAGCCACACTCACTGCCTGCATTAAGCATAGGGTGGAAACGGTGGGAATTGTGGAGCAGAAACCCCTAAGCTGGCAGCATGCAAGTCTGCTTGGATCGGGGAGCTGTCTTTGTGCGGTGCTCTCAGGCTCTGCATGGGTAATCGGTGGCAGTGCACTGTGAATACAGATGGGATGTGTCTGGGTCTCAGCTGGTCCATCCGCATGACGTGAGGCCACAGGGCTTACCAGCTAGCTCAGGAGCTTTTGGTTTGTATTCCACTGTGCAGGATAAACGTGTTTAGAGCGATTCAAAGCTTATGTGGGCAACTGATCTGCCCTCCCGGATGAGAACAGTGTGCCTATCACCTTTGCAACTGGCTCACCATTTTGCATTGGGAACAGGACATCTGCTTGCAAGAGTCTGTCCCCTTCAACTCTCAGCTGGCAGCCTCAGTCCTTATCCACACCTGGGCCTGAGCCTCAAATCAAGAGTGCTCAGATTCCCCATTTATTGTCTTAAGCTGAATATGAGGAGGATACATGCAATCATGAATGCTGCAAGTGGCAGAATGTAAACCCTTCATTTCCAGATGGGTAATGAGGCTCAGGAGCAGGTGGAAGTGCTGGGTGGCTGCTTGCCCAGGGAAGGGCCCGAGCCAGGGCCCTGCTCTGTGCTCGTTGTGGGTGGAGGGGGGCTGCATGAATGCCTCCCGTCCATAGTGTTATTTAAACATCTGACACTGGGGAAGTTCATGAGAACTTTACAACTATTGTAGTCGGTCCTCCTACTGATAATATTTTCAGGTTTTAAATAAAGTATTATAAAAGAGTGCTGAGGCATTTGCAGTTTAATAGCAGCGTGTGTGTTTGTGTGTGCGTGTAAGAGATGATGAGGAAATTTGATATGCTGATTAAAAAGCATCGGTACATTTTCTCTTTGCATTCACATAAACTACCACATGTTAAGCAGGAGCAAAGTGCTCACATAGTAGCAACACACTGTTTGTTTTAAAATGTCACCATTAACACCATTTGAAGGTGACTTCCTTCCCACTGCAGCCCTGATTTAAAACACAGCAGTCCGGCTCACCAGTCCAGGGAACAACCCCTGGCTTAGTAAACAGACTTGCTTCATGCTCATTACAGTACCGTTTCTGCAGACAGAAGTGCCTGGCAGAGCGATGGCGATGCTAGCAGGGCTTGTGGTGGCAGGTCTGTGCACAGCTGGCACCAGAGAGGCTCTGCGTGTACTGGTTGCAGGTGCTTGTGTTTGAGAGTTCAGGGATGGAGATCTTTGTTCTGCTGACAGGTGTGGATTTTTTGGTTAATTAACCCTTGTAGTCAGAACTTAAATGGATTTTGATTACACTAGAATAAAGATGTTGGGAGAAAAATCAAGCTCTACCCTCTTGTTTAACTTGCTGCTGAGCACCTGTGTGCTGCTGCAGCAGCATCTGCCACTAGGCAGGGGGGCTGCTGGATGCTCGGCGTGTTTGAGCAGGCTGCTCGTCCCAGTCCTGAGGCCTGGCCGGATGGTTACTTGATCTCTGCTCTCCACACACAGAAGATATTTCGTCACTCATCTAGCTGAGAGTGTTCTAAGGCCAAATCATGAAGCTCTTGCAAGGAGGAGTGCTGATCTGGTGGATCCTGCTTCAGGCCTGGGAGATGGTTCAGGTGATGCTCCTCCAGCCCTGTTTTTCCCTGTAATTCAGTGAGGGGCTCCTTTGTTTTCCATGAGCCTGCGCCTGCGATGTGTTGCTGTTCAGTGAGAGGGCAGGACAGAGGGGGACAAACCCCTGCAGCACTTACGCAGCGCAGTCTGAGCAGGAGCACAGGCTGTGCCTGGAAATGATCGGTGCTTTGGGGCCACTCCTCACAACAGAGCAGTCACTCCCTTGAATTTGTTTCTGTTTGCTTTTCCTTTTCCTTTTTCCTTTTCCTCCTTCTCCTTTTTCTTCCTCTTCTTCCTCCTCAGCAGTTTGCACCCAGCTGCTTCTTGCCCAGCTAACAGCACCCAGTCCGCCTGCCTTCTGCAGTGTGCCATTGTCCAAGCAGGCCCAGGGCATCACCACTTGCGGGCGGTTTTCTGAGGCCATGCAGAGCCGGTGTGCGACTGCGAGCAGAGCGCTGTCACTGGCAGAACCCCAGAGGGCTGTTCCTTGGCAGCTGGTGGATGGGGAAAGAGCGGCTTCCTCAGGTGCTTGGGCTCGCACCCAGGCTCCCCTGCAGCTGCTGAGTGCTGTACTGCAGGAGCCCAGTGGTGAAGCCACATTGCTCCAGGCCAGCTGAGTGGCAAGCACAGCTAGCTGGATGCACGGCTGCAACAATGTCCTCACGCTGCAGGGAGCCTCTGCCGGGATCGCCCCTCTATGTCTGCCTCACGCCAAGGCTGCTGCCTCCTGCAGCGTGCTGCCGTCAGCCCCTTAGTCAACCCCAACGCCTTCTCTGCACTGCTCTCGTGATGCTTCCCATTGATCTGGGCTCTGGTTTCCACCATCCTACCAAGGAGGTGAGAAATCACTTGAATGAGCCATAAACCAAGGCTCTGGGGCTGGCCCTGGAGGAGTGGCAGGACTGAGAACCAGAGGCTAAGAAAAGAGAAACCAAATCAAGATTCCTGCCCATCCTCCTCTGCTCATTCCCTGCCACTTTGGATCTGATGGGCTGATGGACAGAAATGAGAGGAATGGCTTTTCTCTCCTCCTGGACTTTTTTTCCCCTCTCTGCTTCCTCTGCTTCCTCTGCTCTGCCATCCCAGGCTCTGTTCTGGGGTAAGAGTTTCTCTGCAGGCTTTAACTTCTAAGCTCCCGCTCCCCAGGGAATGCCGTCGGCAGTGGCTGGGGGTGGCAGCAGCTCCAGATAGAGTCAGCAGGACATCTACTATTTCATTTTGCTGTTGCAGAGGCTGGATGAGCTGGGAAGGCAGGGGTGGGAGGACAGGGAGGGCTGTGTTTGGCTCCTGCCACGCAGACAAGCCAAACTGAGCAGTGCTGAGCATGAGGATACACTCACCCCATGGGGATATAAACCCCTCATCAAAACAAGCCCCCCCCCAGATGGGTTTACGCTGCATAGCTCCAAGGCAGCAAGTGAGCTCAAGCCCTCAGGCTGCAGGAGAGGAGAGGGAGTCAGGCTGGGACCACCGAAGTGGGGGGCAGCCCCTCACCCCAGAGCTCTGCCATCTCCCTTCACCCTATGAGCACAGAGGGAAGGGCTCTACCATCTGCCTTCCCTAGGGTCAGAGCATCACCCTCCTGCATGCGGCACAGGACCCAAGGGGGACAGATACTGCACGCAGCTCGCTGGAGCATGGGAGGGTCCCTTGTACCCAGAGCCGTGGGGCAGTGGGGTCCTGCCACCCATGGGGTGCTCAGACAAGGCATCTTGGTGCCCAGAGATTGTATCTCAGCTGATTGAGGACTGATGCATTTGTCACTGCCCGGTCCCTGGCGCTGCATGTTGCTAGTCTATCACCTCCAAGGGTGAAAAGTCCCCTTGGCTGCCTGGCTGGCATGGTGGAGCCACTTGGGCTTTGCCAACTGTTGTTTGCCTGCTCTCAGTCCACCCCACTTCAGCCCATTTTACAGATTCCCCTTTGCCAGCCCCACTTTTGGGATATCTTTGGCAGAGGAGTCGGTGCAGGGGTTATTCACATGCCCATGGCCGCAGCTGTCCTAGCCCGTTGCTTGACGCAGAGCAATCCCCAAGGGAGGAAGGTGAATCAACCATACAGTAAAAGACAGGTTTGGGCAGCAATTAATATTTTATAAAAGCAAGAAGTCTTGCTGCTGTTGCAACTTGAGGAGCACAGGCCAGGGAGCAGAGCAGGAGGAGGAGGAGCGGAGGCTGGAGAAAAGCAGAGCAGAGGAGCTGACTCACCAGCCTGAGGGAGGGCTGCTGTCAGCCCCACTGAGCCAAGAGCCATGGGCTTCCATGCCACTGGGCAAGGCAAGAGCCCTGATCCTGCACTGACACGCTGCAGCACTGGTTATACAAAGACTGGGGGGGTCTCATGCAGGATCAGGCTCCCAGGCTCATAGAAACGGGGGAGACAGAAGGGCTGGGAAGAGGCAGGGGAGTGGGGAGGCAAGGCAGAAGGAGCAGAGGGACCTGGGACACGTGGGCTACACGGGGGAGGTACCTTTGTAGCAGGCAGCAGGGAAGGATGCGATGGATGCTGACTTCCTCCCAGCACAATGGGATGGGAAGGCAGATGGGAAGGCATTCAAAACTGTAAGAGGAGCAGAGAAGAGGCAGGACAGAGGGAGATGGGACCACCATGCCCAGGGCTGGGGACTGCAGCCTGAAAGTTTGAAGAGGAACAGGAACAAAGCAATGGCTGAGAGTGCTGGAGCATGGTGGGGCTGGGCGGTGGGTCCCATCCTGTACGCCTGTCGCTGCTTTCACCCTGTGCTGGCCCATCAGGATGGAGCTGAACCACTCACTGGTGTCTGCAAGGTCCCTGCATGTCCCAGGTGCTTCCTTGCCCTGTGACCTGCGGTGATACCGGTTTCCACTGTGGCACAAAGCCGCTCCTGGCAGAGCGGAGGCTCGTGCCCTTCCCCAGCAGTGGCCCAGTGATGCTCACCCATTGCCACCAGCACTGGGAGGGACCCAATACCCCACGGGGGGACAGGACCATCTCCAACCCTCCTGTGGGACCTCCTCTGCCCTGGGGGAGCCATTTCCAGGGAGTTTTGGCAGTGAGGTCAAGGGGAAAAGCCTGAAGCTGAGGGGTCTGGGGAGAAGCCCAGCCCTGCTGCAGCCAGGTGCTGAGCTGCACAGCCCTTTGCAATTCCTCCTGCTTTGGGCTGATGTGATACAACCTCTTGCTATCGCCACATTTCTGAAGACTTGGAAGGACCAGCTGGGCTGGGCAGGAGTGCTGCAGCTCCAGCAGCAGGGCTGGATGGATGCTGGTGGGTCTGGGGTGGTTTTCCCCTCTCTCCATCCCTCTCGGACAACATCAGGTGTGTGCAGCAACGCAGGCAGCCCAGCTCCAGCAGCATTTGCCCAGCTGGTTCTCAGTGCCAACGCTCCTGGTCCAGCCGTCTTGTGGGCACCAGGTTGCTGGGGGCCTCACCCTGTGGCTGGGACAGTCTTCTCCCCTGACCATCTTCCTCCTCTTCACCTGACTGCGAAATCTGCCCCCAGAAGCTGTGGCCAAACTGCCCCCCACTTGCTGCCCCAGCCCCAGCCATCCCCTCTCCTCCTCCACCCACCTCTTCTACCCCTCCATCCATCCATCTCTCTATCCTTTCATCCATCCATCCCCTTTCCTCCTCCCTCCATCCCTTCTTCTTCCTCCCTCCATCCCCTCTCTCCCTCCATCCATCCCCTTTTCCTCCTCCATCCATCCCATCTCCATCCATCCCATTTTCTTCCATCCCATCTCCTTCCTCCATCCATCCCATCTCCTTCCTCCACCCATCCCTTCTCCATCCATCCCCTCTCCCCCTCCACCCACGAGTGACACCAACCTGGGCAGCAGCGCCTGAGTGAGTTGGTGTTCACAGGTTTTTGCCCCCTCCCTGGCACTAAACCCCTTGGGCAAAGAGGAGGGAGTAGGGTACCTGTGTGCAGGCAGGGGCATGCGTGCAGGTGGGAAGAAGCCCCTGGCACCCTGTAACGCTGCAGCAGAGCCGGGAACCCGCAGCCTGATGGTCCTGGCCGAACAAGCCAACCCCACCTCCTGCTCCTCCACGCAGGGCTGACCCCGAAGCTTAATTTGGCTTAATGCAGAGGCTCTGCCACGCTCTTCAGTCCTTTCTGGAGCTCACTGGCACTCGCAGCTGCTGGAAACTCCCCAGAAGAGCTGGGGGAGCCACAGCATCCCAGTATGCTGAAGAACATGCCCAGCGCTCCCTGGGCTGGGAGCGCCTTGCTCCTGGGGTTGGGGGGAGACACACATATCGTTTTAAATGGGACTAATTGGAGGCAGCCAGGCTGGGAACTTCATTAGTGGGCTGCCCAGCTCTAAAGCGATTAGCCAGGATGCTTTGTTTGGCACAGGGATTTGTCAGCGATGCTGGCAGGGAGGGCACCCTTACCCAGCCAGGCACCAGCACCCTCCCACGGGAATCCTGCAGGATCGGGCCCAGGAGTGGCTCCTCTTGGAGCCAGGACCTCCCAGAGGCCGCTGCCAGGCCGATGCCGAGGGTTTCAAGGGAGGTTGGCCGCTCCTGGAGAGGTGCCCCTGAAGCAGCACGGGCAGTTCTTGGTGCCACAGCCATTTGTGGGTAGAGGCTCAGCCTGGCGTCCACGGCTCCGCAGCCGTTCCTGTCCCCTGGGGACACGCTGCACGTCACCACTCCGGCCCCAGCCATCGGTAGGTGCTGGCTGCCACATCAGCCCTCCCCGGGCCTGCACCACCAACAGCGGGGTGCCTACACCTTTCACCCCGCTGCAACCCACCCCTGGATGCCCACCCTACTCCTGGGTGCCCCCTGGTACCTGGATGCCCCCCCCACCTGGTTGCTCCCATAATACCTGGAGGCCCCTCCATACCTGGATGTCCCCCAATCCTGGGTGCCCTCCAGTACTAGATACCCCCCAATGCTGGGTGCCCACCCTAATCCTGGATGCCTCCCCCCCGGATGCCCACCCCACAACTGGGCGACCCCCAAGCCTGGGTGCCCACCCCACACCCGGGTGCCCACCCCAGTCCCGGGTGCCCCGACAGCCGGGTGCCCACCCCACACCCAGGTGCCCCCACAGCCGGG
>WEKW01004333.1:221632-264132 GCA_013389905.1 Sula dactylatra | reverse complement strand
CCGCGCCCCCGCGGGGTGCCCGAGCCGCGGAGCCGGCCTCTGCCACACGGGGAGCGTAGGGGACCCCTCCGGGGGTCCCCGCCCGCGGGGGGGCAGCGCTGCGGAGGGAGGCCTTGGCTTCCTTTTTCTCTTTCTTTCTCCGGTTTTGGTTTTTTATTAACTGGAAGCGTCGTGCGGTTTATCGGGGGGTCGCGCTGCTGGCAGCAGGAAGGCCACGGCCGTTCCTTAAAACCCTGAAGATCCGCAGGAGGGTTTGGCCAGAGAGACCGGCAGAGGGGTCGGTGTCTGATGTAATCCCTGGATGCGGGAGTCCCGCTGCGCAGCCGGACGTTACCAAGCGGAGCTCTGCCCCTGCACCCCGCTCGAGGGGCCGAGCCGATTTCCCTTGGCCGCCGCAGGGGTTAGCACAAGGACCCAGCCGTACCCAGAGGAAGCTGGTCTGTAACAAAAGAACAGGAGCGGTATTTCCAGGCCAAAGCTGCTCTCACTTGGTAGCTGGCCACCGCGAGCTGTGCTTGGTTGGTCCGCCTCCTGCAAACATCAAGGTTTCTAATGGAGCCCATGACAGACCATTAACTACAGTGTCACAAGACCGTAATTAAGAGCCAAGGAGTGGTGCTGTGCTATTTCCTGCGTCCCCTCGCTGCAGTTAAAGCATAACATGGCCTGGCGGGGTGCAGGGCCTGGGGTGGTTTTCAATCTGTCATCCTTCCCCCCCAGCCTCCATGCAAAATAACATCCCCAAGGGCTCGACAGAAGCAATCCAGTTCAGACCCTGCATCATCACCACAACCAACCCCAGGGCTGGAGCAGGTGGTGCTTAGTTTTGCCTGGAAGCAGGAGTCTGAGGGAATCGGGTGCTTCTTGATGCTCTGTGTTGAAGCTGGCTGAATTCAGAGCATAAAGGAGCGGCATGGCTTGGCTCCTGACTGCGTGCTTGGTCCGTGGAGCTACTACCAGCTTTGTAAGAGCTGATGCAAGTGCGCACCTGCTCTGCAGAGATTTACGGAGAGGTGGTGACTCAGAATTCAGGATGCTTGTGAAATGAGAGCAGCAAATTCTGGAACTAGAAGGTTGTGGTATCATTCATCTCCTTGGGTGCTTGGCTGAGCTGGTGCGGTTTGCCTTCAAGGAGGTGCTTGGCACTTTTAAGCTTCCCTGAAGAGAGTTTGTGTCTCTGAAGAGCCTGCCTCATCTGGGAGCTGTAGAACTGCTCCTCAGGGTTAGCGTTTTGAAGCAGAAAGGGATGAAGGGTGTAATGGGGTGGTTGTTCTAAGTGAAGTATTGAAGTTGGAATTGTCTTCCGATAGAAAAGGTTTTGACCGCTGTTTTGAAGCAGGCGATGCAGGAGTAATAAGTACGATTGCAAAGTGTGTGTGCGGGGTGGGTTCTTTGATATATACATAAAACCCAAAGAACGGAGACTTTGGCTATGGCTGTAAAAGCTTTGTCTCTGTACCTGCTATTTTATAACAACAAAATACCACCCTTTTTTTCCTAGGAAAAGAAGTCTCAGTGAACTAATATGTTCAGAACCTTTCTTCATCTGTGGGCAGTTAAACCCATTCCCAATTAGAGAAATAGGTCACATACTGTTTTTTTCACAGTAATATATCCTCTGATAGTCCCTGCTTCTGTTGCTTCTGCGAAGCTACGCGCCCTTTGGAAAATCAGGTGGAGTAGCTTTGATATCTGAGTGAATTTGATACTGCTGGTATTCCTGACAGCCTTGGCAATCAACTCCCTCCGTCTCTGGCGCAGTTGGGATGTGCGTACGGACAGGGCGCGCTTCTCCGCCAGCGTGCTTTCACTCTGCCCTGACAGAGACTGACCCCAGATGTGAAGGCACTTAGATTCTGTGAACAGCTAGTGCCTGCCCTCCTTCTTGACACGTGCCTAATGCTGTCCCAAAACTGCAAAGGTGGGATGCTGTGTAGAGGCTCTTTTTGTAAATTTTTTACTCGTGAGTGCGTCATCCTCCTCCCTGTCCCCTCCTAGACCCCACATCCCAATTTGAAATGAGTATTGTATCACCTACTACTTGTTTGATCTGCCCAGAAAACAGAACTTGCCGTTATTGATGTGAAATGGAGTGTGCACTAGGTTGATCTTGTGATTGGGATATGTCATGTCAAGCTCAGATCCCTAACCTCTCGTGGGGAGGGGTAAAGCCATGGTGCCCTCTCTGTCTCGTTGGGGTCTGCTGCTTTTACTGTGTTGGCCAATGTTTGACACAGGTTTTTAGAAATGCAGTGTGACATGGAGTGTCCCTTCAGCTCAGGGAAGGCATACCTTTCAAAACGACACTCTGTAAGCGAAGCTCTCTATTTTTTGCTGCTGCTCATCTGCTGTACACCTGGCATGGTTTGAGGGATTCCTCTCTTTTCCACAAGTGGCTGGGTGTCGGAAGAGCAGGCAACCAAGAGACAGCTTTTTTCTGTCAGCAGTGCTTTTGAGAGCAGTAAGCAACGGGCGTCCTCTGCTTGCTTATGTCCGGTTTCTGAAAGCCATGGGTGCAGTATGAGCTGTGTCTTTCTTAAAGCATCGTAGTCGCTTCTGTCCATCCTTGTTCAGGATCCCTGAGCTGAAGCATCACTTCTCAACTGAGTCTTACAGCTTGGCACCTCATACTAAGTCAGGCATCTCTTAAATTAGACACTGCAGCTCCTATTCGGTATAGCAAGACCTTAGCAATGTCCTTCATTTAAATCACTGTTAGAAATGAATCTGGTCCATATAAGTAGAGGTGGTTGTTACTCCCTGGATGCTGATGGCCTTTGCAATAAGAGGCGTGAGGGATGCCCCTGACCATTGCTGCACCCGAGCTGAAAGGGCACTGGGTATGGAACTTCTGGTGACTTTTGTAAATTTTGCTCAAATGAGCAAAATGCTCAAACAGCATTTTGAGGAGGGATTTGAGGTCCAGTCGTCACCTGTGTGTTTCTTCGTAGGTTCATGCTGAATTTACCAAGTGTCTCAGTCTCCAGGAGCAGCAGGCCAAGCACACCCTGCGCAGAGCAGGATCTGCTCCCAGGAGTGTTGTTTGTGTCGTGTGGCTGGATATTGTCACCTCCCATCCCCAGGAGGGTTTGTAACTGAGGTGGACTTTTACTTTTCCATGGCCAGCTGTCAAAAGGCCCTGAGTTAAGCCATTTTACTAGTATGTTGGCAAAAATGCGGGCTTTTGGGAGAATATTATGGTTTGTTCTTCTGGGCTTCCAGTGTTGTCCTCCTTCCCAACTTTCACCCACCCCACTCCCCAAATCTGCAGTTCTGGAGGCAGGGTGCCGTTCTCAGAGCCCCACCGCTGCTCTTCATGTCCAGAGGAACCTGGGAACCGAAAATCCTGCCTTTCCCCTGAATGCCCTCTCCTCTCAGGTGCACTCTCCTTCTCCCAAGGTACAGGGGAGGGCTGCTCTGGCCCTTGTACTGTGAGCTGCGGTGTTACGGCTGACTCAGAGCAAAACTACATGCCTTATTCACAGATAGGAGTCAACTACACAGATCACTTTTTCCTTTGGTACTTAAGTTGTCTACTTGAGGTCTGTTCTTATCCTTCCCCAAGTGCCGAAGCAGGACAGAGATGTCTCTGGTCACAGCGTGATTTTGGACAAGGAGATGTGGTGGAGCCGTCTGTGAAAGTAGGGGCAGTGTTTGTGTCCTACGAAAGGAAGGCAAGGCGATTCCTCACCTGAAGGACCCATGGCTTTGTCACTACTGTGCCATACATCTACTCTCGAATATCTAGTTACTCATGTGCTTGTGCTGAAATGATCTTGCCTAGCTGGTTTGTTGGCTTGAGAAGCAAGCCCCACTTGGGTGAGTCAGGGGAGGACTCCTTGCACAGGAGCGCTTGGCAGGCACGAGTTGCTGCCGTGAGAGGGTGCCCCACATGCACCAGAAATAGGGCCAGGCTGGTCTCACCATGCATACGTGAATGTGATGTGCTCCATCCTCATGTGACGGAGGGCTTTTTCTGTGGCAGAGCCTTCCCCCTCACCTGCTGCTGTTCCCATAGGAAAGGAGAGATGTGTGTTAGGAAAAGAGTAGAGCATGTTTCTGAGCAGATGGCTTTGACTGGGAGGGGTATGGATTTTTATTTTTATTTTTTTTCCTGTCCTCAGCTTGTATTAAGAAAGTGATGAGAAGGAAGCCTTCTGTCTGCACTCTAATCTCCTTTCACAGAGCACGTGAAAGCTAAACTGAAAGTGTTGCCCTGCCGCAGGGGTGGTGACCAGCCCTAGCGCAGTGGGCCTCTGTGCCTTGTTTCAACCCTATCCCTTAGCTAAGGCTTGGTGCCTTTATTTGAGCACTGTTCTTAGGTGCTCTATTACCCCACCGCTATCCAAAGACCCAAGGAAATGTTAGGAAAAAGACAACTTAAGTGCTCAATTGCAATAGCTGCCAACAGGTTTTATGTTTCAGATAAAAACTAGATCTTTCCCACGAGGTGTTCCCCTGTGGCAGAAGTGCAGGGTGTTCAGGTTTTGGGCAGGCGGTGAGCCCGCTGCAGCTTGGTGTCCGTGCAAGGAGCAAGGTCTGGGGCAGTGTAGCTTTGTGTCCTTTCCCTGGCCAGGAGGGCAGGGAGAGGCAGCGTTAATGAAGGGTGGCTGAAGGCACTGCTCAGCCCTAGGAGGTGGCCAGGACCCTCCCAGCCAGTGCTGTTTACCTGGGGACCTCACCACTGCTGTTTAATTACCAGGTTGTTTATTTGAGTGACCCACAACTTTGGATGTCTTTTCCCTCTGGTTGTTTTTGTGCAGCTGTCTAAATTTGGAGGTCTCTAAGCTGTCCCTTTCAAGTTTTTTTCTACAGCAATTACTCCCTTGGTATGTCCTGTGACCCCTCAGTCACTAGCATGCACCCAGAAACATCATCTGTAAAACTGCTCTGCTTTCCTTCATAGCAGTCCTCGAGTTAGTCACTCGCCAACCAGGAGATAGTCTGTGCCACAACCAGTGTATGCAGGGATGGAGAAAAGGGGATGCCCTGACTCATCTTCCTCCCTGCCGAGGAGGGCGTGCGAGGGGATGCTTCTCGATGCTTCTGCTCCTTGCTTGTCAAGTTTCCAAGACTGACTGGGGAGTTGGTCTCTTGCTTCTTATCCACAGCCTCTGCATTTGCTGCCGCGTTTGGCTGGAGGTCCTGCCGCGCTGCTGCAGAGCTTGCCGTCGCTGGTTCGCTTTTCCCGAGCCTTAACGAAGTGTGCGGCTGAGCTGTTCTGCTTTAAACTTCTGCAGCTTCTGTAAGGACAGGACCTCTGTAAATACCTGACAGCATCTAACCTTGAGCATAGAAGAAACAGTTGCTGGGTGTACCCGTGCTTGGTAACTTTGTGGGGAACAGCACTGATGTGGTGGCGCTTTCTGGGTGACACAGGAGCTACAGATGTTGAGCACAGCCTTGAGATTGCAGCCGAGCGCTCCTCCTGGTGTTGTTGCAGTGTGTCGGGGCTCTCTTTGGCATCAGAGGGGAAGGAAACATTGATCCTGGTGCTGCTTTGCTGCTGCTGCTACCGCCTCCTCACCTGGCCACGCGCCACCGGGTGCGTTCCTGCTGCCTGCCGGAGCAGTGTTGTCACTGTCGGTGGTAGACACGAGCTGTCCAGCTGGGCTGGCCTGCTGTTTCAGATGCTGCACGCCAGCAGAAACTGCTGTTTATTTTCTGGCATGACTGTATTAATTGGAATAATGTTTTATTTTGAGGGTTTTAGCGCTCTGATGCAAGGGGGATTGAGGCAAAAATGTTCTAAGTGCAGCCTTGCCTTCACGTCTCTCTAGTGGCTGCAGAATTGATCTGTGGGGAATGCTTCAGCTGGACCACACTGGTTGTGCTGCTAGAAATGTATTTCGATGACTTGCAGAGTGGAGAGTGGTTGTTGCAGCAATTCCCCTTGTCTGCCAGCGCTTGCATCAGTGTCCTTCAGGGATGTTTGCTTCCCTGTCATCAGGGACGCAAAACTGATCTCAACAGAGCAGTCTTTGGCTGAGGAACAACTCCAGCATCTCTTATTTCTCCATTGTTTATCCTTTGTGTGAAAAATATTTCCAAACATACAGTGTTGAACCTCCATGTCTGCTTGATGTGGGACAAACTAGCTGTGGCTTAAACTTAAAAACAAAACTCAAAGCAAACAAACAAACAAAAACCCAACCATTAAAACAAAAAACAAACCCCAAACCCTGTGCCTAGCAGGTTTTGATGTCTTCAGTTCTCTCTCAAGTCAGGATTAAGGATGCACAGCACTGTAGGAGGGGCGTTTCAGGAGGGTTGTTGTTTTGTTGTGGTTTTGTAAAGCTGGGGAGTTTTTCTGCAAAGTTCTCAATGCCACTGGGCACTTCTCGCCACCTCTAATCCCCTGTCTAAAAGCTTTGCTTTTGCATGGCTGTTGATAAGTTTGTGAGCCGTAAGAGCACGAAGGTGATCTGAACTGAGCAGTATAAATTTGAAATGGGTAGAATGTTCTTCTAATAACTGGGATTAAAAGTTTCTGTGTATTTTTTTATTTTTAAAATGCAAGTAGGTTTTGCTCTATCCACATCCTGCAATGGCGTTGTCCACTTCTCTTGGTATGTGTGCAGTTTTTTGTTTGGTGGTTTCAGTGTATAAGCCACATAGGAAAGGCCATGGAAAATGTCTCCTCCTCCTCCGCCCCATCTCCTTCAGCTTTTGTTTCCAGCTGTTCCCTGGCATGTTTTCCTCCGGCGGCCTCCCCTTTTGGAAGAGCAGAGCATCTTTCCTTTGCACTTGCGAATAGCTACACTACAAGCTCAGGTTTTGGAGCTGCGGTTTTACAACCTTGCTCTTTATCTTGTTTTCTTTCCCCTTACTCCTCACCTTCCTCTAGCAGCCCAGGCTCAGCACAGACGAAGCAGTGATACGGAGGCATTATGTCATACCGGTTTCTGTCTGATTGCAGGCAGAGGAGGAGGAAGGAAGCTCTGATGTGAAAATCTTTGGCTCCCTTTTGCTAAACGCTTTGCTGTGAGTTGGGACTCACCTGAAAGGGAAATTTCCCTGGGGCGTAGGATATTGTGGCTCAGGACTAGGGCCCTCCATCAAAGAGGTCTGTTTGTTTCTGCAAAAGTTGTAGTAATAGTAAGGTTGCAACATCAGCTCAGAGACTGTTCCTATAGGGCTTCTGTTTGAGAGCATTTTTACGTAGCCAGAGCTTTTTAGATTTTCTTCCTCTTTTCTACCTCCTTTCTGTCTCATTTCCATCACCCCATTGGGAAGCTAGACAATATTATGTAATTTTAAAACTTTGACACCTGTTCTCCTATAAATATAACCCCTGAAGTGATTCATGTCCTATATGTTCTGTGCAGTGCTGCAGCCGTTTCAATGTCGGACATTGAATTTGGACAACAATCCTCATGCTATTCAAACAAAGTATTTGCTGTTTAAACTATTAGTGGTTAAGGAAGAGACAGGCTGAAGGGGACGCTGAAAGGCTGTGTTTAACTGGCAGTTTAACAGAAGGTGCTGTGCATCTCTGGAATAATCTCCTTTTAAAGAAAATGCAGATTTATTTTTTTCCAATTTCTTTTTAAAGATGCCATTTTAACTTATTTTCCAGCCCAGCTTCTGAGCTCCCTGGCCCATTTGGGGGTTTTATTGTACCCCTTTCCCATCTTTGCAAATGATTGCTCTCTGCACGTACCCCCAGTCACGTACACAGGAATTACCTTGTCTTCTGTTTGCTTCTGTACCGGTTTTAACAGCAACAGGCTGTAGTCCATTCTGCCCACGGTTCTGGAGCCCAAGCAGACAGGAGACCTAACTACATGAAAACAAACAACAGACAAACAAACAAAAAAAAACCCAAAAAACCCCCCACCCCACTATTTTGCCTGTCCTGTTCATCCTGTTTACTTAATCTTAAATCATCTCTTGTTGTCCCAAGAGCTGTTCTTACGCTGAGAATCTGCTTCAATAACTTGATGGTAAAATCCCTACAGGAAACAGTGCACAGGTCCGCGCTCTGGCACAAGGACATGAAGCTCAGTGGGGTTGATCTTACCTAACCTGAGAGCCTTATCTGTGCTGCTCGCCATGCTAGCAAAAGTATGTTTACCGTGAAATGCCACCTTAGGTTGAGACACTCTTGTGTTCTTGGTGTTACCTGCACTGAAAGGTTAAAATTCAATACTTTATTTTTTAAAAATGCAAAATGCTGGCTTTCTCCTGGTAGCAGCAAAAGTAGTGCCGTGGAGCTGCAGCCAGGGTAGCTGGGGTGAGATCTTTGTCCTGCAACAGCTGTAGGCCAGGAGGAGGAGAGGACCTGGGAAGCTCCAATTTGGGCTGAGAGTGGAGGGTTTGAAAACATGATTTTGGGCTGTTGAGAGCTGCTGTGGAGCCACTGTGATGTGGCATGCTTCATGCAGGTGTGTAGAGGGGTGCTTGTCCTGCTAGCAGGGCAAGCCAATCCTTTAGGGGCAAGGAGGGACTGCTGAGTGTACGCAGCGATATATTGTAGGTCAGGTCCCTGGAGACTTGTTGTTATTGCTGGGAACAACACGCCAAAATGTGAAACCACTGTTAGCAGCCGCCCTGATGCTTCCAGCCTGTGGAGCAGTCCCTTTGTGGCATGGGGCTTGCTGTCAGTGCATCAAGACCAAATTCAAGAGCTGGTGAAATTCATGATGAGTGGTCTCTTCGTAGCTGCTCTGGGAGCTCTGTAAGTACATGTGCTTGGCAGGCATGTGGTGCTTAACTCATCTATGCCCAGCTGAAATGTTGTAGTCTTTTCTGGGCGTTTGGGTGTACAGCATCAGTGTGGAGATGGCTGTGTCATTGCTGGCCGCCTCTGTGGCAGTGTTGCAATGTGACCCTTTAAATGGCAAATCCTGGAGACACCGTCTGGCATTGAGCAGCGGGGTGTGGGTGGCAGGAGGGGCTGCAGATGTGTCCCGTCAATTGGAAACTGCCGCCGTGTGTGTCCGGATCCATGTGCGGGATCCCCGAGCAGGTGTGAGCGGTACATGTGAGCCCGGCATCTCATGCACGGTGGTGTGCACATCAGTGTGGTGGTGATGCCATGAAGCTCTGGTGCTGTAGAGCAACATTTCCCATTTATTAACCTGCACAGTGTTGAGAGGTGTAAATATGGAAGGCGAACCTCTTCAGTATCCTGATATTGAAGGTATTTGGACAAATACTTGGATTTTTTTGAGTGTTGTGGGTTTCTTTTTGTCTCCAAGCGTACCTTGGTGTTTGTATGGTAATGAGCAACAATGAAGACTGTTATGGTGCCCTCTGATTTTTCTCAAGGGCTGTCTTTGTTTCTGCATGCAGCTGTATAGTATTTATGGAGATCCGAACTGCAAAGCATAAAAAAACTCTTTTGTTTGTTGTCACTTCTGTGCATAAAATCACTCTTTATTTTCTTCTAAAGCACAAATCCACTTAACATCCCCAATTCTGGACTCGCTTTTGACTGTTTCTCTGGCTTCCCGGGTGTCCACTGAAATTGTTTGAGCTTTAGGAACAGATTTGCTTCTGGCTCCATATGCCATTTTCAGATGGATTTGTCGTCCTTAAATGAGCCCAGAACAGAGTTCCTCTGTGTGAGGACCATGTAGCTGCTGAAATGCTGCTGGGCTGTGGAGCAGGCAGCGGAGAAGTGAAGTCTTCCACAAATCTGGGCTTCCTAGAGGTCTCCGAATAAGCGTTTTGCTTTTGGCTGGTTACAAAACCAAACAAGCAATTATTTGTCCGAAATCCCCACCTACGAGCCCTCAGCTGCAGATGAAGATGCCTGGGAACAAACTCTGACATGAGCAGACTTTTCGTGAAAGGCTTCCAGTCTAAATCGAAAGCACTGTCAGCTGAAATGAGGTTGATATGAGTGGAAAACGGAGTACGTTTTGTGGGAGAAAATCCACAGATTTGGGTAGCTTCAAATAATTGAAAGGTGTTTGTTCTCTCTTTCTGCATGTGTCTTTGTACAAGGTACTTTGCAGCTCATTGGACGTATCACGCAGAGCTGCCAAGTGCTGCAGCAGCTCCCTTGAGTTGGCAGGAGCTCGCCTGACGTGCTGAGCTTCGTTTGGCGACGTGGGCTCCTGGCCGTGTGCGTGGGGTTGAGCTCCTCAGCTCAAAACAGCTCAAACTCATCTGCTGCACAGTTAAATAATTGGAAGCTCCTTGTCACCTCCCGCTGAGTTGTGCAGCAAGAGTGGATTTTGTATTTGCTGCTGTGAGCCCAAGATGATGAAGGCTTGAGCAGATGGCTTACATCTACCCCCGTCCTCCAGCCAGCACCATGCGGGACCGGCACTGGTCTCCTGCCTGCCCGGTGAGAACCGAGACCTCTTGATTCTGTTCCCAAGGTGGCTTCTCGGCTACAATGCAGGACAGGAGTGCAACGGTACAAGCAAATGCTTTCCGACCCTCAGCTCCAGCTCTGCAAGCGTGAGCTGGGGGTATTTTGCAGTGATGCTGTTCAGGAGTTTTTATCGCTCTGCTTAAAACAAGGAAGTAATATTGCTGAGGTAAGACACAGACCTGGGGTGAATCCACCTTTGTTTTAAAGCTTATGTCTTGTTGACCCCAGTTGTTGATGGAGATAATTTGTTGTTTGTCTATCTAAAGAGTAGGTAATTGAATGCATGACTCGAAGTGATGAGCTCATGTGTTGTTTGGAAGGGATTTTTTTCTGTGGCTTACAGCTCTGAGCTGACTAGCTAAATTGCTGCTGTTAATGTGCTGTTGTACGCACTTTTTAAGGTTGGATGACTTCATCAGTTGTTATTTGAATAGCTTGAATCCACTTTTTCATCAGCTAGTGTGTATGTGCTCATACCACATTTTTCTCAACAATTTAGTATCACTTACAGATGATGGAGAAAATAATTACTCTAAGTTAATAGCAGGAGCTGCAGTGGAAGGTAATGCCCTGGTAGTATCTTCTACGTATGGATGCTACTGCCTGTTTTTTAAATTACTTGAGTCAGGGGGTCTAGATACCTGCGTCTTTGGTGCATGCATTACTTGGGTGCTGGTCCCAGCAGCTGCCTTCTGCCAAGGAGTGGATTTCGGTGTTGGACTAATACATTCTGTTGTTGCACACTGCAGTGCAAAACCTGTTTGCTTTGAATGTGCATTCAACAGCCGGCCACTCCAGGCCTGCTGTCATTTCCATACCCATCTGCCATGTTTGACTAGAAATGAAACGACAAGTCTTTCTGTATCGTCTTCTGCCGACAAGCAAACAATTCTGATATGAGTCTTCAGCCCTGGCTGCCCTTTTACTCATAGGCTGGTAAAGGCACGAAAAAAACCCCAGAACCTGAAGAACCCCAAAATACAGCATTTTGAACTATACTCGTAATGCATCCTAGCTTTGTGTTCTGCTTCTTGGAGCAACTTGGCTGCTGAACTCAGTAGCTGTAGGTTGACAGTTGGTTGAACGTCTCACTATAAACCCTTCTCAAATGAAAAGGTGTGGGATGCCATGGAACATGGTGACGGGGGCTGGGGGGGTAATAACTGCTGTCGTCTTGTGGAATACAGCTGTTCTGCAGGAAAATGAGTCCCAGGGGGTCAGTGCCCGCTCTTGTTTGAGCAAAGAGTCTGTGGAGAAGCCGGTGAGTTTCTACGGCGCTGCCTGTGTTGCAGGAATGTGCTATGAAACCTGTGGAGTAGCTCTGTCCCTCTTGGCCTGACCAGGCTCCCGGTACACCCCCAAAGCTGGGCACTGGAGAGGGATGCTGCCGAGAGCACTGCTTGTGGGTAGTGACCCACGGGTGGGGGTTTATCCCACCCTGAAATAACCTAACAGGGAGGGTCTCTCTTCAGGCGGTATTGTGAGCTGCTACACCACTGGCCTGGCATCCTTGCTGTCCAAATTCCTGCTGTCAGCCCNGGGGGGGAATGGTCTGTGGGGTTCTGCCTTGGTTTTGGGGTGGGGTGTTTTGCATGCCGAGGCCTGGAAGTGGGAATGATGCTCCTATTCTGGAGCTGTCCGCTGTCGTGTCGCAACGCAGACCTGGAGCTACTGCACCCGTCTTTTGGCCTCAATTTTGTGACCTCCCAGCACTTCTCTTCCCTCGTTTGTTCTCTTCAGTTTGTGGTGAGGATGGGACTGGCTGGATGTTGCTGCTTCTGCCCTTTTTCCGCGCTCAGCAAGAAGGGCAGCTTGCCCGCTAATTTGTTTTGCGGCAATCCAAGTGGCATACTGTCCCAGATGTCAGGTGCAGCGTGAATGATTATTGCTTTTCATCATTAACTTGCCCCTACAAAAATGTTGGCCATGGTCAATTTGCTGGCTGTTCTCCCCATGTGCATGGCATGCCGCAGTCTCTCCGGCTTTCCAAAGGAGCCGGACAGCCTCGTGCGATGCCTGCACACACAGGGGCAAGGCTTTCAATTTTAAAACTGAGCTGCGAGAGTCCTGGCTGAGAAAGGTCTAGTTAACACCTGTGACACCTAGGGACTTGGTAGAATAAACAGTTGTCTTTGGACACTGCGCAGTTATTGCTGGCATTTGGGATGAATTAATTTCTGCACTAATGGCTTTAGGCTGAACTTACTGGAGCACAGAAAGGCTCCAGTTACCAAGTCTATTGTACAGTCACTGCATTGGTTTTTGCACAGATTAATGGCTTGGTTGGCTTTTCCTCTCTTAATCCAGCCGGAAGATTTGCACAAGCCCTTTGGAGGGAGAGGGAGGGACCTTTCAGCAGCTTGCGTTTTGCGCACCCAACTAAGACTGCTAGCTTATGTGATTAAAAAAACCTGCATATCCTCAAAGGTGTGCCAAGGGACTGTGGCAGGTTGGGGAGCCCAAGTGATACCCAGCCAGGTTCTGCCAGGTCTGCAAGAGGGTCTCAGAAGAGGGGATGCCCTGCCCAGACTGTCCTGGGGAGCCTGGCCTCACTGCATGTGGGCAATTGTCTGGCCAGCAAGGGACTGCCAGGGAGGGGACAGGGCTTTTGTGTAGTTTACAACTTCCCAAAAATTCACAGTTGGTTATGGTGTTCTTGCTGGCATCCGCAGCGTTGTCTGAACTGGTGATAAAGGTTTTAAACTAAATTTACCTGTCTCCGCTTGGCCGCAACTCTTGGAGTCGTTGCTGTTAAGAAGCTTTGTTGGAGACTTGTTAACTTCTTCCTTTGGCAAAAGGGAAGTAAAAAAAATATTTACATCCCATTGACCCACTCTAAAGTATTTCTTGGTGTTTATCTACTTTTAAATGAATGTATTCACTGCTGCAAAACCAGCTGCGCACTGGATCATTACGGCTTCTGATCCTTCCTTGTGTATTAAGTAAGGATTTCCATGACACTTGGGTTACAAATTCATTGCAATTTGTCTGTCAAGTCCACCACGCTGATTGGGAGGTATTCCCACTGCGGCCCCAGGAGAAACAGGGTTTGCTCGATACTCTTGATGGCATTTGCTTGTTTTATAATCACGGCATGTCTTTACATTTTTCAGTTATTCATTTGCCAGTTGCTCGCAGAGACCTACATCGCTTTCCCCTGAGGATCCTCTCAAACACGATGCAGCACGACCAGCCCTTCGTAGCTGGTTACTCAAGTTCCCTGTGATACCGCAGCAAGTTAAATATTTGACGCGTATTCTCTATTTTACATTCCAGCCCTGCGCTCTCCCCTCCTCCCAGCAGTCGTTGGTCAGTATGGTATTAGACCTGCAAACTTTTAAGACCTTTTAAGAAGTCCTGGAGCTTTTTCTGGATTCAGCAGAGCTGATGATCTGTAGGGGAACAGAAGTGTCTGGGGGTGCTTTGGGGGAAAATCCAGCATTTTCAGTTAGACAGTTGTGGCATGGTGGCTTTGGCTGTACTAGTGACAGCCAAAGATGAAAGTCCATCACTGGGCTTGCTGGGTGAGAGGCGCTGTGGTGGCACAATGAGTGTTTCTGGTGACTTGTAAGCCAGTGTTAAAACTCCCCAGTAGAGCAGAGGGTTTCTCTAGATGTGCCAACAGATCAGGTACATCTCGCTCATCAGTCCTCCTCTGAGGGCACAAATGCCATCGTTATTGGAGAGTTGCAGAACGGAGCCACTCTGGCTTAATTACATCTATAGATGAAATAACAATCTGCCAAAAAGCAGCATTAGTCAGATAGGTAACAAAAGTCTGCTCAATTTATCTCATTTTCTTATTTATATAATGCATTGAGTGAAGGATTGGCCTTGGCTCATCATCATTGTGCACCTCAAGTTTTGACTGTTGACCTTATATATCACTTTGCAAATGGGTTGGTTGACTTCTTTTGAATTATAAATAAACTGAACCCAGTTTAATTTAATTTAAAAAGAAAAACCAAACCTGAGGTGGCATTACACAGTGCATGTCTGTAAGCTGGGGGTACTGATTATATTCTCAATGAAGTTCAAATAACTTGCATTGGTTTTTATTGTGGGTGGACTAACAGAAAGTGAGGTGGTGGATTCTGAGCTCCCACAAGCAGAAAACAATCCATTTAAGAAATGAGGTGGCAAACGCATCTTTGGCCAATCTGATTCACGCAAACTGTAAATGACTAAGTGATAAGTAGGGTGTCTCTCAGAAGGAAAGCAAGCTTGTGTCAAAACTATATCAGNCCCACCCCCTTCCCCTGCCCCCTTTGGGAAGAGATTTTTGAGCATCTCCTGGGATGTCTTCTGCCCCAGATTTGTGAATAAACTATGTTCTCAAAGGCACTGCAGATGCAAACTGGAGATGTTGCTGCCAGCCTGCTGCAGCCTAGCCTTCAAGGACAGTCGTAAGAAAACCTGCTGATGGCTTGCTTTAATGTGGGGCGAATCCCTTTGTCCCTCTGTCACTAGGCAAGCCCCAGTTGTACCTTTTTGATATTTGTATAGGTGCAGTGAAGCTGTTAGCTGGGGGTTGGATCAGCATCTCTGAAGGAGGATACTGGATTTGGACCAATAACCTAAAATGCAGTATTGGCTCTAGCATCACACTGAGAGCTGGAATTGCTCTCACCCCAGCACTAAGTGCAGATCCCCTTAGAAAAAGCTAAAGGAGGAAAAAGGCACGTGCTGCTCTTACTGCTGTAAGGTTTTGCTCAAATCTGCCTTTTTAAGGTGAGGCGACCCTTCTGGTACCCTGCCCAGGTGTTAGGGCAGAGGCGTCTTGAGAGTGTGCAACTGCAAAATTGTCTCCTTTTCTCTAAAACAAGGACCTACACAAAGCCAAGAAGCTGCTGTGCTTACAGCAGTAAATATATTTTGAATCTTGTTCACCTGAGCTTTTTAAAGCAATTTTCCTGAGATATTAATCTGTTTAAAGGGAGAGCCCGGGAGTAGCACGAAATACATATTTCCCTTGTCTTTCTACCTTTTCCAATGTGACTTCCAATTCCATGTATCTGCTTGCCTGCTGCCTCCGTTGTGTCTTCAGTGTGCTGCTGCTCATGCAGATGCAGTTCAGGGCTTGGCGGAGCAGAGGGATGCCTTTCTCCGAGCCATGAATTCCCAAGAGGAAGGGGGACTGACAGACTGATACAAAGTAGTATCAAGTGCTGGAAGAAAATTGTCATTTCTCTTGGAGGGGTTTTGCTTTTCCTGGTTGCATCAGGTGGAATCTTTCAGCTGAAAGTTTAAGTTCTGACGAAGCTAAGACTAGGTGTTGATTTTTTTCAGGTCATATTGATGCGAAGTGTGATGTGCTCTACATGAGTAATTTGGAAGAGGTCAGAGTTTCCTATAACACATCCTGCCTATTCCCATGGGAAAATGGCTTGCTTTCTGAGGCTTTCCTTATGCCAACTGGCAAAAGAAATAAAGGTTTGGAATTCCCTGGAGTCTTGCCCGGGAGCGTGAAACCCGGTTCTGTGGAGGGGAATCGAGTGTCTGACATCAGGCTTGGTGACAGCAGATCGCTTTGCAGAGCGCCCTGTGCCAGGTCGGCTTGCTGCTTGAGAAGTGGGGTTGAGATGGCGTCAGCGTAAGTAGGAGTCTAAAGCAGGACTGGAAAAAGAGCAGAGGAGTCGGCCTGAATGCTAAATTAGAGAGAGCAGCCCAGACTTGTTTTCCAAGCCTCATTCATTTTGTTGCATCATGCTAGATATTGGTCAAGAAAGAGATCAGTTGATATAAAACAAGCTTTAAACAAGACTGTTTTCTCTTCCCCCAGTGCTGCGTGCCCCGAGGGGTGGGCAGTGTTGTGGAGGCAGCTGCTGGCGGCAAGTTGGCTGGTTTGCTGATGCTGCGTGTGCTGCAGGAGCATCGCGTGGGGTTTGTAGCAGCGCATCCCTTCCCGGGGATCAAAGCACGTTCTGGTGGAGAGTAAATGTCAGTCTCGAAATGAGCTGTACTTGGCTGCGAGCAGAGGTGGTGCTCAGGTGGGGGAAACCCTGTCAACTACAGAAATTAAATTTTAAAAACTTCCCTTAACTTATTGGCGTCTGAGCTGCCTGAAATGAAAAGGCAGAGGAGCAGCCCCAGCGCAGCACAGCCACGGCAGGTTCTGCCAGAGGCTGTCGTGCTGCCAGCAGCCTCTGTGCAATGGTGGCATCTAGCGGCTGCTGCAGCCAGCGGGGCTGGGGCCCTCTGTCCCCAGGTCCCTGGGACAAGGGGGAAGCCAAGGCTGAGCTGGAGCTCTAGGCTGGGCCTAGGAAAGCAACCTGGGCTGCTCAGCTTCCTGGTCAGCTGTAAACGGGGGGAGTACGTAGTGGGCTACAGCTTGGGAAACTGCTGTGTGTTACTGGGGCTAAAACAGTACGGTACCGATTGTGATGAGTCCCACGATTTTAAGGGCATCTGTAACTGACACAAGTTTTCTAGGACCAGCAACCCACGGCCATCCTGCACAGCTATGGAAGAGCTGCACTTGTGAGCTGTATCCTGCTCCGAGTATGAAGCAGCTAAAAAAAAAAGAACAAAAGAAAAATAAATGTTGTGTGCAAGCTTTAAAGGGAGTCCGTTTGAGCTGTCCTAATGCACCAAGTGTGTATGGAAGAGGGAAGCTGAAATTTTCTCCGGAATGTTGCAGTTGTGCAGTTTTTGTCCTTATCAGAGAGCTTGTGGGTAGAGATTTTGCTCAGAAACCTTTTGTAAAGTTAGTATATACCCAAATTAGGACTAGGGGCAAGTTAAAAACTGCATCACTTTCCTCCAGCCCATATTACCAGATACTGCTTAAATGCTAACTGTAGCCTAGAATAAAAAGTCAGAACAGCTTTGCTTTTAACCTGAGTGTATATGAATTCCTCAGGGCGGTTTCATGGCAGTACTGCAGGTGTGCCGTCCTCAGAAAGGCCTTTACCCTTCACCTCCAGTGCTCTGATGCCATGGAGGGAAGTTCTGCACAAAGACACAGACTGCCCCAAGGCCAGGCAAGGAAACCAGGTGACTGGCAGCTGTCTGGAAACGTGAAGAGATTTGGTACTTTTCTTTCTCTGTGATTATTGCATTTGGCGTTTGACATCAAAGTGGTGGGCAGCAGGTTCCTGGAGAGTCAACTGCTCCATCGTGGTGAGCTCTTAACTTCCCACACAAGCAATGGGCTGCCATCCCCGCCTGTCCCCTGGGAAGGGATATCTGCAGGGGCAAGTATAACCATGCACTTCGTGCTTCCTCCCTCCATCTCGCATACCTTCTCTTCTGAGCACAGACATTGCTGTGAAGGACTTTTACTGTGCCTATTTATTTTCCCTGAGCATCTTTGGAGTGAGGAGTGGTTGCAGCAGGAGCTCAGGAAGTTTTCCAGTGCTGTTTTCTGGTGGTTGCTCACTTCAGTCCTGGCCATATTGTTCTGCCCAAAGGCCGGTGTTGCTCTGATTTAAAGTATGTGGTGTAGTTTCAGATGGGCATGGAGGGAATGGGTATTTAAAGCATTGGTCTGGTGACCGAGTCCATGTATATTTGTTCCACGTGTTGGGGGTGTAGGCTGGGCAATTCCTGAGCGTGCAGCCTAACGAGGGCATTTCTGGGTTTGTTTGGCATTTCCATTAATGAGTTTTCTTCTTTCCAGTCCAGCTGAACCTGTCTCACTTTTAAGAGCTGATAGTCAAGCAGTTTTTTTTCATGCGATGGCGGCATTTTTGGAAGCACGTGGCCCCTGTGCCCTGAAAATGGTGTTGTTATTCCCCCTCCTTGGTGCTTGCGTGCAACTGCTCTGTCCCGTGCGCCTGGGCTGCTGGCGTGGAAGGTGCTGAGGACTTACTGCTTGCAGGGAGCTCTTGTGCATAAGGAGAAATGGGGCAGAGTCTCTGGGAATTTTGCATCTGAAACAGGGCAGTGGGCTTAATTAGCCCCTTCAGCCTGTGCCAGGGGATGTTCCAGGTTCAGGAACTGGCAGGGGAGGTGTCTGGATGCTCCCTCCTGGTTGCAGAGCAGGCTCGCTCCCACTGCTGCTTGCCACCCCTGGGGACGAGGGAGATTTATATCCGCCTGAAAATAAATACAGATCATTCACTTGTCTCTGGAGGAAGATAAAATGTAAACTGTCTATTTTCTGTGATAAAGCACTGGAAATAGTTGGAATTTAAGATAATGATCTTTATTGCTTTTTATAGCACCCTGTGAAGGCTGAAATCTAATTTGTTTTTCACTAACAGGAAGCTCCTGCTGATGACTCAAAAATCCATTTGCTTTATTGACAAACTTGTCTGTCTGGTTATCGGGGCAGTATTCTCCTTGCAGGAAAAGGGAAATACAGGTTGTAACACAACAGTGGGTTTTTAATATGGATACAAAGTTTGATATTTATTGGTTAGAGGAAAAAATAAAGTTGATCTAATCGGAGTGAAGCAACTGCTTTATTAAAGATGATTGTAAATTAGTTGATGCTTTAGTGGGTGTGCAGTAATGGTGCACGGTGCTTTGTTTAAGCAGCTTCGGTACACTTGAAGCTTATTAACTGGAGCTTGAAAAGAAGCTGCTTTTCCCGGGCACCTGGTGCCCCTGGGCTGTTCCCGAGCCCAGGCTTTGGGGAAGGACGTGGGAGGGGTGCGGTCGTGCCTCTTCCCTGCTGTGCCTGGGGCCCTGGGGAGCAGCATGTTTGGCTCAGTTTGGATGTGTTGCTTGCAAGTGGAGTTGCCCCTTTTTTTTAAACAACTTCTGTGTCTGAATGTGAGACAGGCTCTGTTTCTAACAAACTCTCTGTGTATCTGAAGATGCTCGGCACCCATCGTGTGAATGAGTCACTTGTCAGCACAGCCTGGTGGTGTGGTTTTGAGGGTCTTCTGCTGCTCCAGTACTATGGCTCTATGAAAAACAGTTGTCAGCACAGCCTGGTGTGGTTTTGAGGGTCTTCCGCTGCTCCAGTACTATGGCTCTATGAAAAACAGTTGTCAGTGCTGCACTCTCAGCTGTTGGTAAAGGGGGAGTGCTTTCTGCCTTACCTGACCCTGTATGATATGCACCTGAGAGCTGCACAGAAGAAGAAACAGCATTCTCTGTACAGGCTTGCAGTATCACCTGCCTCCCAAAATGTCCTTTCCATGTTTCAGGCAGTGATGTTGTTTGAGAGATGGTGGATCTGCAGGCTGACTTAGCAGAGATGCTTCTAAATTGTTTGTCTCTCTGGTTCACCCCCCCAAAAGTCTGTAACTTAATGCTGTCACTTGGGGTAATGCATCTTGGGACCACTGCATCTCCTACAGCTTGAGTCCCAACAGGTCTTATCCAACAATGGAGAAGAAAAAGCAATTTTGGGGTTAACTATATTTTTGGGGAGGAGGGAGAGAGGTCCACAAGAGTAAGCAAACTTGAAGCAGAGGCCTATTTCTATCAAGTCTCTGTCACCCTCCACAAACACACAATACAACAAGGGGGAGAAAACATCACTTTCTGTAAACGTGAAGTGATAGATCTGGGTGGGCAGAGCAGATTTCTTGTCTGTCTCTGAAGACCTGCTCGGTGTTTGCTCAGCTCTTTATTGGTTTCCTTTCAGGAATTGACTACAAGACCACTACTATCTTGTTGGACGGCAGAAGAGTCAAGCTGGAACTCTGGTGAGTGTTTCTGAGCCGCTTCGACTGCGAGCACAGGACCGGTGACAGGGACAGTAGTGCTGCTAGCGGGATGCTGTACCGAGCTGCAGAGAATGCAGAGCATCTCCAGGCGCATGGTGAGGCTTGCTGGCTGTTCTTACCAGTGAGATATTCGAGCAAACCAGACCCCTTTCTGTTAATCGAGTAGCACAAACAGCATGCTGTTCTTTGCTGGAATAGTCCAATTCTAGTCTTTCTCCATCATACCTGACCATTTTCCAATAAAGCTTTCAATCACTGAGGGAAGAATATTGTTTTGGAAGTAATGCTGGATTTTCCTGAAATCCTGGAGTGAGAACTACAGCTGAGACAATAGGAAAGGAGGAGGAAAAAAATGGGTGAAGCTCTTAGTCCCTACAGAAGCTGGATATTTCTCAGTTACTTGAGTAGAAAATTAAAACGAGAGCAGTGAATAGACCTCAAGAGTTCGTGTCAGAGTATAGTAAACGCCTGGAGAGCAGGACTTACTGGAGTGACCTGGCACTGGGATGGAGGTGGGAGGATGCTGCATGGGAGGGGTGACTCCTGCCTTATCAGTCAGCACTGAAGGGAGACCTGGAGTCCTCCTGGCCGAGCTTTGGCTGAGGCTTAACCTGCTGAGAAGCTGCCACAGCAATCCTCCAGAAAAATGGGGAAGGATAGGTAGCCTGTCCCTATTCTGGGTTTCACCTGGATCTATTAGGAAATGACACGGGCCCTAAAACATGAAGTTGAATGGCCCCTTTACCAGCGCTTGTATCAAGTAACAGGAATATTAGTAATTTAGTAATTGTTAAATAGGAATGAACACCATGTTCTCAACCTCAGTGACTGACTCCAGCAGCATATGGTTTCATGGTTTAATTATACCACTGCTTTCTGACGCTGAATGTCCTCAGTTTTCTTACAAAAGAATAGAAGCAGCTAATTTATCTCTTCTAGCTTGTATGTTTACATGTACTGCTTCTATTCTTTTGTCTCTCTTGTAAGACGTCCGTTTTAACATTTCAGTCCCAAGTGTGTGGTTACTTATTGCTTCCCTCTTGAAACCCTCTTCTTTGGCTGTAATTCTTGAGCTGGAGAACCAGCACAGAACTTGAAAAGCTGGTAGCATTGGTTTATGGTGCCTTAATATAATCTTCTACCATTACTTTCCTCATACAACCCAATACTTGATTGTCAGGGGAGAAGGAGATCTGAGCACAGACTGCTAGATTGACATCAATGACCAATAATATGATCCTTGAAAGCTTTAGATCAGAAAGAATGACTGTCCTGAACTTGAGGTGACTGCCTTTTTCATATAGCCGGTGGAAATCTGGGGCTGGGGGATTCATCAGGCTTCTTAATGGCCATTAATGTGTATTTTATCCTGGCCCAGTGAATAGATATGACAAACATCATAACGCGTCTCTGATTACCCTGAGGCATTTCAGTATATACTGGTTAAATCAGCATGCTGGGCTCTGGCTTACTGTCCCACGTGCTCCCGCAGGCTGACAGGTGCTGGTAATGTAGTCAAACTTATTTACACGAGTTGCAGTCAGGACAAATGATAGTGACTGAACAGCCCCTTGTTGTTGCAGTGAGCTGGAAATGCTGTTCCCTGGTCCTGTTCCTGAGCTCTCTGTAGGCTATAATCAACCAGGTCTGTCTGTCTGTCAGAGATCTGGGTAAAAATACTTCCTTTCATTTTTGGTTAAAACATGTATGGAAAAATAAGTGAAACTAAATGGTGCAAGACAATTTCTCCTATTTTGAGTGGTTACCTTCATTTTATGGTAGGGCAGCTGTTCTGCATGACTAAGAGAGGTCTGTGGTCTCACTCTGACTTTCAACTCCCATGGACTGTAGAGAGAAAATCCTTTGCCCAAGGGAGTAAAATGACTTACATCCTTGTACATCATAAGGTAATGCTGTAGCTGGGTGGTTTTGGTTTGTACCTTCTGCATGGGAAGCACGATGACAGTGAGGACCTCTGGAGTATGTCCGACTGTAACCAAAGGTGATGATGCACCCACCAATTCTTCCCAAAAAACACCGTGCAGAGCAGTTTGTGTACCATGCATGTTCTAAAGATCTGACAAGACCAACATTGATTTATTTTTTTTGTAAGTCCAATAGGGGATGTGCAGTATGGGATTTGATTCTCCAAATTTCATATATGTAACTTTACTTTTCTTTGTTGCAGGGACACATCAGGGCAAGGAAGATTTTGCACCATTTTCAGATCCTACTCTAGAGGAGCCCAGGTAAGTGCTGCTTTCAGTGCTTTGATGGGGCACACTTGCTTTTCCTTTAGGCTGTAAGAACCTTTCACGCCATAGTAAAGAGCTCTGAAGAGGAACACATCAAGCATCAAAAGGATGGGATCTATGTAAATACTAAGAGGAACAGCATGTCGTCTTGGTAGGCTGTTTTTATGAAATGGTGGGAGTGAGGGGAGTGAATGACAGACTTTCCTAGACTGCTACAGAAAAGGTCTGTTACAGACTATATTCAGTACTGGTTTCTAGAGAAGGGCTGAGAAGATAGGGTTATAGAGGACAAGGCAATTCTAGCTCTAGACCTGCCTTAGCTTTAATGTGGGAGCTCGTACTTTCTGAGGTTTGTCAAATTTGTTTAAATATGACACTGGCTTTCCCAATGGAGTTCTTCCAGTCTGTGTTGCCTGCAAGTCAGTTCCAAAAATAGGGTGGCTCCTACTTGCATGTTTGATGCAGACTTGAAACGCGAGCAGCTCAATTGGATTGTAAAGTACATTCCTTAAAACGTGAGACAGAGCATTACATTTTGAGTTTCTCCTTTGGGCCCGGCTCCAGAAGAGCATCTAGATTCTGAACAACAGAAAAAGTTTGTGGTATTCTGGAAAATTGCTGTTAGTTAACAGTGTTTTCTTACAGTTTTATTGTCTTTTTAGTAATGTGACAGGGTCCCTTCAGGACAGTCTTCCTACGTTAAATGAACTACTGTGTTTTCCCTTTTGTTTCCAAACTGGAAAACCTTGGAGAAAATTCCTCCCCTCTTAGACACGAAGAGTCGGAAGCTATATATCAACCTCCTGACTGTGCCAGTATCCTGGCAGCTTCCCAGCCTTTGGGAAACTTTGCCACTTTTATTCAAGCTCTTGCCACTATTGCTCTTGGCTTTTTGCTCCTTGTAGCTGTAGACCTTTGCTTTGCTAACTGTCAAAATCCATCATGCTCTCTTTCTCTTAAGACTTCCTGCAAATTCACTTGTGCTATAGACGTGAGAGCACTTTGCCTGGATGTTCTGTTGATATCTCCTTCAGTGTCTCGCTTATTCTTGTTTGTGCGCATCTCTGCTGTTGTGGATACTTTGAGGCACCTCCTTTGAAGTAGAGGCTTGCAGAAGTGCAAGGCAAGGAGTATTGGAACGTGCCTTCTGCAGTGGAAGATACGGGATCTCCTGTTCACATGCTCAGTCCAGTGTGTGAGTTTATCTTTAAGCTTCCCTCTGCCCTTACCACATTTCAGAAAAATGTAGAGCTCCAATCCTAATATAACCCATGGGCTTGAGACCATGTCACTTCCCTTATCAGTTATAAACAAACAGAATTGGTCAGTGTGGTTTTCTGATGACCACATAACTTAGCTTTGGTCAGTCTTTTTCTGAGACATGCTGTGTCAGATGCCCAAATCAAACTGGGATAGAAAGCAGCAGGCTTCTCAACTAACGTGTCCAGAAATACCATTTGTGATCTTCTACCCCTCTCTGCAGCATGACCTGCTTTTCCAAACTGTTGTGCAGAAGACTTTCTCCCCTTTGTGTAGACTGTGAGCTCCTCAGAGTGAGTGCTGTGTCTCCACAGGGCTGCACCCAGCAGGGCCTGCATCCACATGCCAGAACTCGTAGCTGCTGCCACCATACAGCGAACTGGGGCGGACAGGAAAGGTGAAATAAGTAGTGGTAAGAATACTTGAGTTGGATGGAGAGACAGGTACACATCTGTCTAGAAACTGCAGTGGAGCTCTAAGGCACTTGCACAGTACATCTTGGGTTCCTGCGGCCTGTTCTCCCTAGACGCTACGTTTGATGCTGGGTGCCATAAGGTGCCATGTATCTGGCTGACCTTAAGTTTGAAACTGAAGATTGCTTTTACCTTCGTTTCTCAAAATGAAGTTCTTGACCTTCTTTGCTTTGGAAGCCACATCTTGCACTTCTGCTGAATTTATCAGTATTGCTTTAGGAACTCTCACCCGAACATCTGCAGGGCTTGCCTCATCAATCTTATCTGCTTACCCCTCCCAAGGAGTCTGCCTGAGAGACATTCGCAATGAACCTCATCAGCCAGGCAGAGGGACCTTTAATGTGAATGCGTTATTGCTGAGTGCTGGGGTATGGAGCTTACTTACACAGCAAGGAGTAACTTATGCCTTTACCTCAAAGCCTGTATTTTGCTTATGCAACAAATACCTCTTCCAAAGTACTGTTGTGATGCCTCAGTCCTGATATGCCCAAATCGTCAGCCTTTACCCTTAAAAACAAGAAAACGGCCCGAAACAGGAAGCCTGTCTGAGTAGGAGGAGAGGTAGTCCCCAAGTGAAATATCTCTGCTGCCCTCTGAAAGTGCTCTTGAGATGAGCACAGTGAAAAGTGTGTGACTCTTGAAAGCTGGTAACTAGAGTCCTTGTACAGTCTTCTCCACGTGGCTCGGAGTAAAACTTAGATTGGTTTCAGCATCAGGTGATTGGCTCCCATGTAGCAATATGGCAATATTCCTGTATTAGCAGGAATACAGATATTGTCTCTGTAAATAACTTGCCACATCTTCCAATGGAAGAGGAAAGTATATGGTTAACCAAAGCAAGAGGACTGTTTGTTTTGAATAACAAATGCCTGTGTGGCTGCAAGAACGGACTTCAATACCTCCAGTTATTTTCAGTATGCAGAAGCTAACTTCTGGCATAGCCTTAGCATAAAGACAACTTAGCCCAGTGTGATCTCCTGGGAAAAAGAGATAAAAAGCTCCCAAGTTCTCTTATTTCTTCAAGAAGTCAGTACAGCATGCAACATTAAATACTTCTTTGCTTTAGCTGTTTGCTTTCCTCTCAGCTGTCTCTGTATCATCAGACTTCAAGATTTCTGCTGCAGGAAGCCTGATGCAAATTCAGTTGGAGGCAAGAGAAACAGCTTCTTTTTTTTTTTTTTTAACCTAACAAGCCAAAAGCTGAGGAAGAATAAATACAGCAGAGAAGAGACACGCCAGCGTGGGGAAAGCTCTGTTTAAAGTGCAGTGTGATATTTGTACAAGAATAGCTCAGTATAAACTGGCCATGAGCACCTTCAAACTGAAAATTAGCAGAAAGGTTCTCACTGAGTAGGGGACTGAGACTCTGAACTGAGCTTCCTGTAAGGAGCGCGAAAGGAGCTTGAAGAATGAGGTTTCCAAAGAGGACTTTAACAGGTTGGCTGTGAGAGCAGGAGTCTGCCCTCACCAATTTGGCAGCCCTTACAGGGGTGACTGAGAACAGGGTGAGTCTATCTGAATAGTCAGTGCTTAAGAGAATACTTGGTATGAAAAGTGCCTTCAAGTAAGGGACTCACACCTGACTTGCCCACACACACCTTTTTGTTTCTCAAGTGTAGCGGTAAGAATTGAATCTTCTGAAGTAAACCCTGGAGAGGTTGCAAAGTGGGAACACGGTCTCCAAAGAGGCAGCAGACCTTCTCGGGAGTTCTCCCTTCCCCCCAAAGCACAGCCTCATGCTTTGCTCAGTCTGGGCTGCAGGCTTGTCCCTCCCCAGAGAAAGGACTCTTCTTGAGCACCTTGATGCCTTCCCCAGTTTAGACTCCACACCACTTGCCTGGGTACGTAGCCACGTGGCTTTCATGTTTGGCAGGAACTTCTTCATCTTGAAAACATCTAAAGTAAAATAGCTTCACTGTCCTTGATGAGTTGGCTTCGGATGAGGACCACTCCTTTCTTTCAGCCAAGGCGGACCAGCCACGTTTGCCTCAGGATTTGCTGCGAGGATCACAGATCTGTCTTGCTTTCCCTTCCTGCCCTGCCTAGCTGATCTGATCTCATTAGGGATGCAAGGAGCTCTTTGGCTCAAGGTGGAGGCTTATGACATACTGGTGTGCCTGGGAGCCCCCTCCTTTTCTCTTCTTGCTTCCCTGAGGTTTGAGCTTCCCTTCACCTATCACAGCTGCTTTCATCATCCCTTCCCTCTTAGGGTCTCTTGGGCCTGCAGGTCCTGACCGCATTGCTTCAGGGTCTCTCTTTGGGGCAAAAGAGGAGCAATTGTGTCTGGGGTAGCAGAGCACTGGCCTCTAGGCACTGGTGGGGCAGGGAGAGTGTGCAGGCCACGTCATGGCGACTGCAGGGCCAGGGGAAGGTAGAGGTTGAAACCCAGTAGTGTTGCGACCCGCAAAATGAACTCGGGGAGTCTGGAGCTTGCTGTGTTGCAGATGGATTTTTATATTACTTGTCACAGAGTAATGTATGGTGAAAGGCATTTAGTGAGGCTTAAAGGTGCTTCAGAAATCTTTCGTTTTGCTTTTGGATTTCCGCTCTTTGACTTTTTCTGCTTGGCTTTAAGGTGTCGATCATACTGATAGCAGAGCTGACACACTGATCTCCACTGTTGCATGCAGCTGTGGCTTTTCTGGCTGCTGTGAGCAAATGCAATCTATTCCAGAAGCTGTGCTAGTATTGGTCGTGACGCCCTCATGTGCCAGTGATTTAAACTGTTTTTGGAAATGTGGCTTGCCAACTCTTCCCAGACAGTGCGGTACAGAAGGTCCTTCATGAGTAGTTTCAGGCCATCTACAGGAAGCCATAATCAACATTCAAAACTGCTCCCATCTTATAGCAAAGCTGCAGCCCTAACAGAATAATGAATATTGTTGAGTTCTGCTTAGGCAGGTGATTTGAGTAGCTGCTGTTTATCTCGTTCAGGGCTTCTTAGCATGCAGGAAGGTGGTGGCTTTTTTGGCAGCTCGGCAGACTCTGAGATGTAGGCTCTGCTCTACCTTATGGCTTTCTTGATAGCTGCAAATACTTCACCTGCTTCAGGTCATTTTGATGGGATTGTCCAGCTGCTGGAGGAATCTGCCCTGCCTGCCAAAATGTTTATCAAAAGCTCCAATGTGTTATGCTGCTGGGAAATGGTTTGGGAGCAGGATGTAATTGCCCATGAGCCAAGGCCTGAGGTGCCAGCTGGAAAGCCATGACCAAACGTAGCTCCGAAAGAGCAGGCAGGAGAGACAAAGTGTTCTGTTTGCGGTCAGTGCGGGATCTTTGTTTATAGCTTACTTCATCTTGTGAGCCAGAGAAATCCAGTCTGGGGGGCTCTTTCAGGCTTCTTCAGCAACAGCTTTTTTTCTGTCTGTGGAGAATACCAGTGAGTGACGCTTTCCTGGCCACCCTGTTATCTGCCTACACTGAGCTGAAGTCTTTGGCAGTTGTGCAGGTGCTTGCTTCCCCCGGCTGTGTTCTTGCGTGCTTGTGTGAGTGGCTGGAGATCCAGCTCCTAAAGCATCTGAGAAGGCTTTTTGGAGAAGTCTGCTTTGCACTGATGGGTGAGCATGCTGCTTTTCTCTCACCTTTAAAAGCTTATTGCTTATAAGCCTGGTCTAAACCTGCAGCAAGCAGACAGGGATGATAACTCCTCCCCCCCACCCTGCCTTGGTGACTTGTGTAAGCTCCTGCTGAAAACAAGTTTGAGTTTGGGCACAGTAAGTGTCCACATGTGCTGCTGGATACAATAACAGATGATCTCTCTGTGTTCCTTGTTCGCTATGCGACATACTCATGTGGAAGTTTGTTGCTGGTGTGCTTAGGGTTGTGCCAAACCCAGTAGTGTGGAACAAAAACAGAGTGGAAATGAACTTTGAAAATCAATTGTGAAAAGACCCAAGATGGGTCTGGGGATGTGTCCGGTCGTCTTCCACCTTACACGGAACCCTGTAGGCAGGTTGAGGAGAAAAAGATGAAAGGCTGTTGGAGGGTTGGTGAGAGCTTCAGAATACCCTCGATCTGAGAATCTGAGGGTGCAGCTTTTCACTTCATGCTGTGGGAACCTGGGGTATGTAACACTTGCAAAGGTGCTTTGTGAAACTAAAAACTGGGAGGTATGGAGATACTGTGGTGTTAACAACCATCTAGGCACTTAAAGAACAATTTAGGCTGCAAATGAGAAACTGTTCATTTGACTAGTTGAGTAAATTAAAATTCTGCGCACATTATTCCAAAGGAGACTTTTTTTAAGGAGTAAAAAACCCTAACAGATCTCACTTGGAACTGGCTGCAGAAATGGAGTCAGCTCCCTGTCTGTGTGCCTGTCTCTGTGCTGTTCTCTCTAGGGGAGAAAACGCTAATGACAAATTGTATTTGGGATGTGTGCTCTAGAAATGCGGAGTCTGGAGCATGCCAGCACTACTTGGACAAAGTACGAGGTTATCTGGCAGCACCGTGAGCTGGCCAGAGGCTTTCAAGACTGCTTCCTCCATCTTCTCCTGAGTTATAGTAAAGCTGGTCTTAATACCCATGCTGGGGAGGATGGGGAGAGAAGCAAGGCATTAGGCAGCTTGGCCTTGGTGTCTTCTGACCTTTGGGAAGCTTTACTTAAAATTGTTACTGTAAATGTGTGTGCATGGAGCTGTGTTATGACTTGGAGGGTAAGCTGGCAGACTGTGTTGTCTCTTGCATTTAGCTATTGGGGTCTTGACCTTCCACCCTGCTCCTGAGAACATGGGGCTGCGTTTTTGCTGATGCTTTATTCCTATTCCTATTTAAGGAAGATCCAGGCTGCAGCTGCCAGCAAGCTTAAAAACTCTCTCCTCCTAGAGCATATTTCTGGCAGAAGCAGTCTTCACAAACTAGGTCTTGGGTCTGTTTCTCTTGGCTAAAGGAACTTGTCAATCCAGAAATAAAATAAGTAGACTTTATTTAACTTGCTGGCAGTTTGTCTTGGAAGGGGGTCATCAAACTTTTTGCTTTGTTATTTCCTGACTCTCATTCATTCACACGTGCAGCCTTGGAAGTCTGAAGTCAAAACAAATGTAACAAAAAAATGAAAAGAAAGCACAGTGTCTCCTTTTTTTTTCTTTTTTTAAATGCACTAAATGTGATGTATCCTGGCATTTCTTGATTTGGGTTCATGAAAAGAAGTGTCTTTGTGTATTTTGTGGATTTTTTTAATTATGGAAAATAATTACTTCCTTCTTATTTTTCCCTATCTAAACCTAGGAGAAACAGATTCTCTCCTCCAAAACAAAAAAAACCCTGCAATTCCTTTTGAGCGTGAAGGTTTTTTTGACTGTTCTAGAAATAACACTGCAAAAAATTACAGACTCTAGACACGAGCCCTAGACTTTCCTTGGAGGAAACTGAAGATGCATCTGTTCCCCCAGTCCACACACGCTTCTGCAATTATGAAAACTTACCGTCAGGTCCCCCAGAACAACCTCAAGGCCAGACTTTGAGGGGCTCGCTCTTCATGTTGGGCTATCAGACATGAAAACCAACCCACCATGCATGACTTGCCTTTTGTAGCCTCTCCACTTTTTTTTGTATGTTTGAGCCTTTCTGCAAATGGTACAAATGCAGGGGCATACATGTTGGAGGGCCAGCGAGGACAGAAGCAGCAAGCTTCGCCTGGAGAGCGTCTGCCTGGGATGGAAGTGCTGTACAATTAGGTTGGGGACAAAGCTCAAGAATCAGAATTGTTCTGACCAACACTTCTAAAAGCGATAAAATTGAGCAGGCTTTGTGAGAGCTTTGTGAGAAAGGCAAACAACGTCGAGGCACACCCAGCATACTTGGAGAAAGGCTGATTCTCGGGGGGGGAACACTTCAAGTGCCAGCTCAAGGCATGACTTTATTATGAGGATTCAAGTGCTTTTGTGGCTCAAATGCCCTGGCGTTTATTATTCCCATGAGCTCCAGATCTCATGCTGATGATTATTTTTTCTTAAACTTGAGGTATATCACATACATGGCTTCTGTACAGGCTTCCCCTGGTTCACCATGGGCTTTGGCAGCAGCAAATACTGTAAAGCTGTGTTTCAGAAGGACTGGGTATAGTTTGTTTTTCCCATCTGTGTAGTGTGGATCTTCCATTTCAATGAATAAAGGAGCAGCTCCACTGGTACGTGAGGGTGACAGATGCTAGGCAGTTTGTCAGCTCCTTCCTTCCCTCCGCTGTATCTAGGCATTTCCTAGGGAGGGCTAGGCTGCCAGATAAGATTTTCCTTTGCCAACTTAAGATCTCTTTTGCTTGCACTGGAGACTTGCTGTAGGGGCGGCTGTTCCCAGGATACCCCTTATTCAGAGAAGACTGGTTCTGCCGAGCTTGCTGGTAAATGATATGTTATTCTGGAGTCTAGCTCAGGCTGGTTTGTTTTGCCCTTAGCTTAGTCTTGCTGCTGCTGGGTTACCTTTCATCCGGCATTGCGTTCCCAGCTGGGGTGCCTCTTCTCGCAGTGCAAGATCATCTGTTCCTCTGTTGTTCCCATTTCAGGACATCTTCAATTGCAATTCTCTGAAGTAACCTTGAAGTGCTTGTTGTCACTTGAAATATCCTTGACTGCAAAGAAGAGAGTGACAAGAAGTCAGGAAAATAACGAGAGAGTTGCAGAAAGGAGGCTGCCTAAGACAATTCTCTAAATGCTGTATGTGCCCAGCTGGTACCAAGAGGCAGTTCCTGATGTGTTGACTTGTGTGCCTACAGGGCCATGCATAGCCTACTTTCCTTGTGTCTGTCCTCAGAGACACTTTGATTCAAGAAAACCTCACTTGTTAAGAGTCGCTGTGGACCTGAGTGGTGGCTAGCAGTCTGGTCGTGGTCCTGAGTCCTGCTAGCCAGGCTTGGGGCGAGGGTAGAGACCCTCCAAGGTGCTGCTCCGTGTCGTCACGGCTGCAGGCACAAACCTTCCTACCTTGAGTTGTGCCTGTCCTGGTTGCCAGCATCGTTGTGCTGCACCTTGAGAGGTGACTGGGAAGTGAGTCATGGATGTGGGTAGCGTTTGGGAAGATGGATGTGGGCCTGAGGATACAGTAGGTACCTCTCTTTCCAGAATAAAGGGCAGGAGGGAAGGTCCTTCAGCGGGACCTTTGATCTGACCCTCTGGGGTTTGCCAGCATCGCTGTACTGTGTGTGTTCTCTGCTGGTGCAGCAATGACAACTTGCTGAAGGCAGCCGGTGTTGCTATTCCTGGCATGGATCCTGGTCATGAAATCTGTCCTCCAGAGATGCTGTGTTGTTATTGCCATCACTCAACTTCTTCCCTGCCAGCAAAGGGACAACAGATTGAGACAGGTTCTGGGGAGAGAAAACATGCTGAAGATGGGTGTGCTTTATTAACTTTGTCGTGTTCTACCACCATCGTACCACTGAATGCAGCTGTTCTGCACCAGGGGAAAAGTAAGACTGTTTCTGGCTGTCCTGGTTTCAGCTAGGATAGAGTTAATTTTCTTTCTAGTAGCTGGTATAGTGCTGTGTTTTGGATTTGTGAGTTTGTATCAGATTTGTGATGGCAGGAGGGTGTGTTTTGGATGGCCTCTCTCCTCCAGATGCACAGTCACCGAGGCAGTTCCTCTTCCTTTGTAGGGATTGCTGCTCTGGAAATCATTTGTGGGATGTTCAAGCCAAAACAGGAGTAAAACCTTCCCGAACAGCCTGGGACTGAGTTGGTACAGACCTGTTGTCTCAATTTTTGCCCTAGCAAGCACACGAATAATGCAACTGAGAAATGCTTTGCCCCTTAGCCTTTTGGTTTCTGCATATGGAGGTGGTCTTTCAGGTGGGTCTCCCTTTCAGTTTGCCTGCTATGAAACTTCCTGATTGCTCCTGATTTTATTCCACCAGGGAATTCTCTTGGTGTATGACATCACTAATCGCTGGTCCTTCGATGGGATAGACCGATGGATAAAGGAAATAGATGAGGTAAGTTGAATGGAAGAACACGTGTAGTGGTCTGCAGCAAAAATCTGTGGAGGTGCTGCCTGAGGTGCCACCTCTGATATGGGGACAAGAATGGCTTTGCTATGGAGAGGAAACTGTGGCAGTCCACTAATAAGCAAAGTAAGGGGAGAAGTGTGTGCCCTCCATGTCTGTATAAATCCGGAGTAGTAGGAAAGGGCTTGGGAATGGCCAAGAAGGATAGTAAGGTGTCCTCTAAGAAGGTTTCCTCTAAAATGGACTGTAGAAATAAGTCTTCGTAACCAAGTCATACTGATTTTGGCAGTCCCTCTCGGTCACAGAGCAGTTCCTATTTCTTTGCCCTTCACTGCTGTTGCAGGTAAGCAGAATACTGGTTGTAGGCTGCCCTTACTAAGGACAAGCTATGATTTCTCCACTTTTTTTTTTTTTAGCATGCCCCAGGTGTCCCTCGGATCCTGGTGGGAAACAGGCTTCACCTCGCCTTCAAGCGGCAGGTGCCAACGGAGCAGGCCCGGGCTTATGCGGAGAAGAACTGCATGACATTTTTCGAGGTCAGCCCCCTGTGCAACTTCAACGTCATAGAGTCCTTCACAGAATTGTCCCGTATTGTCCTCATGCGGCATGGCATGGAGAAGATCTGGAGACCCAACAGAGGTCAGTAGTGAGGAAGATGCTCCATGTGGGGAAGGCATGAGAGCTGTCTGGGCTGAAATGGTAGGATAGGGCTCACTGCCTAGGTGGGAGGTGTGTTTATTAGTAACTGTGGGATCTGAAAGCACCAAACATGGAGAAGTGCCTCGGGTCAGACAAGCTGAAGCTGAGCCACAACAAGCTGCCTGTACTAGCACAGGAACCTGGCAGGCAGCAGTGAGGGATGGGCAGCTCCAGAAGACAATTCAGCATGTCTAGGATCTGAATTGCTCCAGGGCATCCTACACCTCTCTGCTTCTTCTGGATGAGGCCGAGGGCAATTAAGTTCACAACTTGAAAGTACTTCAATCAAACGGCTGTGTGGGATGAATCCAAGTGTAAGCACCTCTGTCCTTACTCGTGCCTGAGCCTGTGTCTCCTGTTTCAGAGAGACATGGAGGCAGAATGAACCTAAGGAGCTGAAAGGGGCTAAATCATGTCCCTGCTGTTGGCACAGAGCAGTGGGCTGAGGTATTCCATATATTCAGGCACACGTGCTGCGGTGTGGTAAACTGCGAGCAGAGTCTGCGTTACATCTCAGCCTGTTGCGTTTGAAGTAAAATAGTCTTAAGTCCCATGTTCCTGGCTGGAGGTAGCAGTGTGCCCCACTGGCAGTCTGAGCAGCAGATCTGCACTCTAGGGGTGACCTGCCTTCATATCGGTTCTCAGCTCCTGCTCATGAGGGAGGGGAAATCCTGTTCGCCAGCCCCAGTCACCAAATTATCGGCCTGGGCTGCCATGCCGCTGTCTCCAGCTTATGCAGGGATGGCGAGCAGGAGAGCAGGAACTGGGCTGCATTCGCAGACCTCTTCTGAACCTCTTCCAGAGGCAGGACTTGTAACTGCTGGCTGCCTGCCTGCGAAAAGCAGCGTGGCTTTTGCGGCAGGCTGGAGGTAAAAGCATGCCCTCGTGCGGCCGCTTGCTGGGAAATCCCCTCCAAGTAGATTTCCCAAAGGAGACTCATGATGTACACAGAGCTAAGAGGGCGCTGGGAAGCCTGAAAGAGCAGGGCCGCCTTCTGGCTTGGTGCTGCAGGCACTCTGCAGAGAGCTGGCCCTATGGCAGCTGATCCCCGAGCATGTCCCAAGTGAGACTGTCCTGTCTGCTGACCCTGTTGTCTCCTTCCCTGGGCATGTCCTGGCTGCCAAACACTGGCCTGAGAAGCCGAGTGTCTGGCAGGAGCGTGAGAAAGGCACTGCCTGTCCCAGGCACTCTGCAGAGAGGAGCTGTGACAGTGTCTAAGCCCTGTGACACCAAAGCTGGTGTCTTGCAAAGCACTAACCTCTAAGGCAGAGCTTACCTGGAGTTTCCCAAGCTTTTGTCCTAACTAATCTGCTCCCTATTCAAGGCTCCTATGCAATCATTATTAGCTTCTCTCCCCAAAGGGGCAGGAACCGTGCAGACAGACAGACAGACACACAGACAGACAGACACACAGACACATTGTAGGGACAAGGCAGCCCTTGAAATCTCTTGGCCCTTGACTCTCTGGTCTCTTCTCCCACCAGTGTTCAGCTTACAGGACCTCTGCTGCCGAGCCATCGTTTCCTGCACCCCAGTCCACCTCATCGACAAGCTGCCATTGCCTGTCACCATCAAGAGTCACCTGAAATCCTTCTCGATGGCCAACGGGATGAACGCAGTGATGATGCATGGCCGGTCGTATTCTTTGGCCAGCAGCGGGGGTGGGAGCAGCAGCAAAGGTAACAGCTTGAAGAGATCCAAATCAATTCGTCCACCCCAGAGCCCCCCACAGAACTGCTCACGCAACAACTGCAAGATCTCTTAGCAGGATGGACACACCGTGAGCTTCTAACGTATCCACACCCACCCACCGATGTACAGCTGTTTGCACACTTAACCCTTTTCAACTGGATCCTTTCAGATGAGCCACGTTGCTTTTCTGATGGCATGCACAAGCGTTGGGAATGTGCTCACGTTTTGGCTTCGCATAGGAAGCGTGGTGCTGGCTGGATCTCATAGCACTGGCAGGGAGAGGACTCTGCCAAGTGACCCTCCAAGAATGCTTTGGGCTTTGCCTTTTGGCCTGGGGTGGAAAATTCAGCAGCTGCCGGGTTGGGGAGGGGGGAAGGGGAAAAAGCTCATCCAGTCTCAATGGAGAAATGGATTTAATGGAAGATTGAGAGGCTTAAGGGAGTAGGCAAGGAGAGTCTGTGCTGCAACTTTAACTCTTGGACTCCTGAACAGATTGCTGGTGCAATAGTGATCATTGGATGTAGAAAAAAAAAAAAAGACGGGGACAGGGGACTAATGACAGTTCTCACCGGGATGTTAACCTGCTGTTGCCAAAAACAAAGAAAACAAGGCAATTGGAAAGGGGAGGGAAGCAGTCTGCTTGCCTTCTTCATTTATTTATGTAAATAGTATACATATTATATATATATATATATATATCTCTCACTTGTTTTTTAAGGTTTTTTTTTAAGAAGCAGTCAGGGAAAATTTTATGCAGCCATGTAAATACAAGCACTGGATTAACTTTCCCAGTGTCAACAAAAAGAGAGAAGTGGAGGATTTTCCAATGAAAATATACAAATGCTTTAAGAGACTTTCAATCACCACCTGGGCTTGTGCTGGGTTTTTTTAAATACTACATATGCAGAAGGAAAGAACGATTTGTGTGTAACATACCCTAAGCTGCTTTATTCCGATCATTCCCTAAAACTTGTGAGTGCTGAAGGCAGAGTAGGATGTAAGCGGATCGAGGGGCAGAGCGGAGAGGCCAGAGTCTCGAGGTTTGTTTTCGGCAGGCAGGACGAAGAGGCGGCTCTGAGGTCAGACTGATGCCTTGCTCGCTTTGCATCTTCTGATGTGTGGCTGATTGGGGACTGAGAAGCCGAGGGTAGAAGCATCACACCTAAAGCAGAGGGGAAGTGCTGAATTTGTCCCTTATTGCTGCAAAGCCTCAGCCATCGCTTCCAGAGCCCTCCATCCACGACACAGTCCTCTGGACCCTGACATAACAGCACCCCGTGTGACAGCCCCCAAATCCTGGCTGCTTCTTGCTTTGCTTTTCCAAAGACGTTCTGCTTGAGCTAGCATTGCTGCGGCTCCTCCTGGATGAAAGTAGGGAAAGGACAGAAGCAGCTTTTCCCACTGGAGCATGAAGGAGCAGGGACTGGGAAGGTGAAAGGTTTGTGTGGGAAGACAGCGAACCCCAGGTCCCATCGTGGCGAATGCGCTCGACTTTCGTGGCAGCGCCAGGAAATCGGGAAAGCAAGCTGCTTTGCTCTGCAGGACCACTCCTGGATTTTAGAGGGACATGCACGCTCAGCGGCAAGAGCTTGAGATGTGCGTGTGCCGTTGGAGAAGATCTTGTGTCAAGCAAGGGCATGTGTGTCCCTGGCTTTGTCCCATGGCTGATCTGTGCTGGATCATGGCTGGAAACTTAGAAATAACACCTAGCCCTTATTGCAGAAGCTAAGTGGGGCTTGGCAGTGGGACTAAGCTATGTCAACTGATTCCTGTAGGTGGCAAGATGTGTAGATTGTGGGTAGCATGGTAGAAAGTGAACTGCTTTTCCTTGTGCTGGGCCGCTCTCCTCCTCGAGGAGCCCAGCTGGTTCAGTGCTGCCATCTTCCCCCTGGTGTTGGCAGCTCCTCAAGGCCTGGGCTTGCTCTTCTCCCCCCTCAGAGCAGCTTGTTGCATTGCATGGGCGGAATGAAGCCGCAGCGGCTCCTGCGCGGCCGACGGACCCGCTTTGTTCAGGCAGCAGGCAGGGGTGCATCCCTCCACAGGGAACATATCCTTCCCCTTGCTTCTGAGCCGACCTGGGAGGTGAAGGAACCTTCCCCCTCCCCGCTCTGTAGAACGAAATACAATAGAGGGGTAGGTCTCTTGGCTCAGCTCGAGCGTGCTTTATTGCCCAGCTCAAATGAGCGAGGAGAGAATTAAACCCCAGGCAGATGGAGGGGGGGAGAAGAATCCTTTGTAGTGGTGGTTTGGCTCAAGAGCAAAGCTGCAGCCGAGCTCGGCACAGTGGTGCAGAGGCAGGGGGATTTCGAGAACCTGTCTGGGATGGCTGGCACCTGTTTCCCATCACTTAACACACAGCAGAAGACAATCGCTGGCTCAGCAGCCCGGGGATATACGGCCAACAGGTGATGCACCCCGGCACCAGAAATCGACTTCTGGAAAACATCATCCGGGCACTGTGGGGCCCCTTTGCCGGGCTGCTCCCGGGCACCGGTGTGCGGTGTGAAGAGGGACGAAGGTTTCCTTCCTGAAATCACAAAGCTGCTGCATGTCTAGAAAAACTTGATGTACCTCTGCTTGGTTTGGCTTTGCCATGTGTGACACCTCCCCGCGCCATTTCCCCTGCAGTTGGTTTATTTTTTGTTTTTCACTGTACTAGGTCTCAACAGATCCTGTCTGGAATGAGGGTGAAAGATTTACCTAGAGCATTTGCTCAGGAAAAAAACTTTTTTTTTAATTTAAAAGAAAGATTCTTGCCTCTGATATCAACACTAGTCTGTAGCTGCTCTCCAACACTTGTACCATTCCTGAGTTGGTGGTTTGGTGGTTTGGTTTTTTTTTTGGACTACCTTTTTTTTATTCCTTTGTACAGTCAATGTTGTTCAACTGATTATACATGGGCTTGTTTTGTATAAATTAAAGTCTTTTTTTTTGGTTTGAACTACTGTTTGAAAGGTGTGGAAGTATCAATTTTCGTGTGGGCTGGGAAGAGGTTGCAGGGAAAAGGTGGTAGTTTTGCCCAAAACTGGGGATTTAGGACTGCTTGTGATGGAGGTGCATATTGCTGCTTCCTGATCAGCCTCAAAATAACTCACCTTACCCTCAGACTGCATTTTCGGGGGGGTCTTAAAGTCACAATTCCTGGCTCTGGGGTTCTTTTTGCCCTTCTCTACAACTCTGCTTATTAAAAGCTTGATTCTCTCAGGATTGCTGATTTTTGGGTAGCAGAGCGCTAAGAAAACAGTACCCTGCAACACCTTTAATATCGTAGGTGGCTGTAGGAAGCCAGGCTCCCCATCAGCTTGTGTGGGGTTGTGCGCCATCCTCAGATGGGTTCTGCAAGTATGGTCGAAGCCTTAAATTGCTTCTTTGGGTCCCGGCGGTCTCGGGGGGAGAGGACCAAGTGCCATGGCACTATTCACCCATCCGACCCTAGGCTGGAACAAGCTGAAACTCAGCCTGGCGTGAATGTGACTTCGAAACGGGAAAGATGCCGCAGGGAGCTCAGAGCACCAGTGTCATCGCTGGGGTGTCACTGGGGCCAGCGGTCAGAGGCACCAGCTGGGACCGGGAGCCCCCAGGAAGGGGGTTTTCTCCTGGGGTGGAGGGAGGCTTCTCCTTGCTCAATCCTTTTCTCTCTTGCTCCCATCCCACCTCCTCTTGACCTCCCTTTTCCCCTGCCTGCTTGCTTCCCTAGGATCAGATTTTCCACTTCGTACCAGACTGGCCACGCTTGTTTTAACAGCTTAAGTAGTAATTGCTGGGGCTGGGAGGGGGCAGGGGGGAAATGAGATAGTGTCTGCAGCCTGGAAAACCCTGGAGCTAAGGTGAAAGCCTGGTCAGGGAAGAGTCATGGAGACTTTTTTTTTCTCCTTTTCAGAGGGGTTCTGGAAGTGTCTGTTCCCTTTCACCAGCAGAGCCGAAACAAAGGCGGTGTGTGGTTTCAGGTGGGGTACGGGCAGCCGGAGACCATTACACTGGAGCAGCAGGGCTGCCTTTGCTGCAGCGGTCTCTGCTTGGGAAGAGCAGGGCAAGCAAATACGCTGCACAGCCTGAATGTTGGGGGAAAGGCGAGACAGAGCTTTAAGGGTCCCTGTTCCTTGGAGAAAGAGAATGGAGCAGGTTGCTCTGGGCTGGTTCAGTTCTTGTGTTTATCTGAGCCCAGCTTCCCGATTCGAGGGTGTCTTGGGTTGGTCGTGCTGTCCCCTGCGGGGTTGTACCATGCAGGCTGTGAAGAAAGCGTGACCTCCATCCAACTGCACCCGTGATGCTTGAAAATGAGGATGCCCCTACCCATGGGTGCATTGGTGGGGCACGAGCCCTCCTCCCTGGGTGCAGGGTGTTATGTCGGAGGGCTGTGACTTTCCCTCTGGGATGGGGTGCTGAGCCGCTTCCTGTGCTCCCTTATCTTGAAGGGAGAAGATGAGCCATAAAACTCACATCTGTGTCTGGGATCTTTGAAAATGACCCCCAAAAAATCCCCATTTTGGGGTGCAGCGGGTGCTTGGATGCATGGAGGCAAACAGCTTGGGAGAGACTGAAGTTATGGCTACTTTAAGCCTTTTGATGGTGAAAGTCTATCGTGGGCTTGGTCCAGTGTGGGGAGAATCATTTTTTCTCTTATCTTCTGCTGAAGGAGCACTAGAAGAGGCTGGGTGGCGTCCCCAGGCGTCGGTGAGGGTCTCAAGTCTTTGGGAGCTGCGTTTCCAACCACACGGCATCCGGCATCCCTCTGGCCGGCCTCGTGCCACCGAGGCAAAGGTTCCTGGCAGGTGCTCACTGCTTTTGATTTTGGTGACACAGGGATGAGGTATCTCAGGCTCCCATGTGAAACACGGGCCACGCCTTAGGGGCTGCTCCCCTGGCTCTGGAGAGGGTCAGAGGGCAGGAGCCGACCCAAACCCCAGTGCTGGCACCTTCTCAGACTGTTGCTGTGACCACACGGACCCCAGCATGGGGATGGGCAAAATCTGAGCTCCAGGTTTTCTCTCCCCCTTCCCTTCCCTCCTGCAGCAGCGTCCTCAGAAGGACCCTGGGGCACCCCGAGCGCACCCCGAAGTGGCTCTATGCCCCCAGGCTGCATCCTCGGGGAGCAAGGTGCCATGGCCGCCTGCAGTGCTGCCTCCCAGCCGGAACGAGGTGGGTTTGGGGGTCGGGGATCTCCAGGCAGTGCCCACTTGGCAGCCAGGGTCTAGGGTTGGCTGGGTGGGTGCGGGGGGCTCTGGGCTGCCAGGGCAGGCAGGGCACGGCCCACAGCAGCTCCTGGGCTGGGTCATCCTGATGCAATTCCCTGTTTGCAAAACACCTCATCAGCCTCCCCACGAGTGACCTCAGGCAGCGTGACCTCCCCTCCATGTCTGGGGCTGGCTGGACCCTCGGGTGGCTGCTTGGCCCCGAAACCGGGGTGAGTGGGGTCCCTGGGCACAGCTACAGGACATGGTCCAGCCCTCCACGCGTGGTCAGGGCAAACTGATGTCAGGCCTGACCGTGCTTTGGGATTTCAGGCCCCCAGGGAGCCTTGGCACAGAGCTGCTGGCAGCACAGCCATTTACCAGCCCTGGTGGCCGCTCGGGCAGGCAAGCAGCGGCGGTTGCATGTCACAGCACTGTGTCAGTGGCACCGGCTGGAGGTCGGCATGCCGGGGCACGGCAGCTGCATTCCGCTTGCGCCAGCGTGGCAGGTGTCGAGGGCCCCCCAAAAGGCCTGGTCTGGTGCAACAGGGCTTCCCCTGGGAGCTGCAGGCTGGGGGATCACTGAACCATCACATGCAAAAACGCCTCTGGGGTGCAGGTGGGTTGGCTTCCCCCCTAAAGAAAGTCAAGAAAAGGTTTCCCACCTTTTTTTGCCCCCCTTCACTGTCGCCCCAGTTTGCAGCCCGCAGAAGGGATGCTGGGGGTTCTGAGCTGCCCCCCTGGGGCAAAACCCCCTCGGGTGTGTTTGCTGCTTCCCAGGAACTGCAGACGCCCCCCCTTCAGCACTGAGGCAGTTGGGTCACAGCTCTTGCTGGTGCCAGAAGAGCTAACGCTCCCAAAAATGCCATGAAATGTTCCTGTTGCAGGTCAGTCTCCACTGGGGATTAGGGAAATCTGGCTGGGGAGCCAGGGCTGGCTCCTGCCAGCTTAGGGCAGGCTGCAAGACATGCTCGGGGAGGCAGCAGCGGGATTGAAGCCCAGGCACAGCGTGCCGGAGCAGTCCCACCGTGGTCTGGCACAGCCAGGCACTGCCTTCCAGCTCAGAAAAATACAGCCAGTTTAAAAAGCCTGGCTGTAAATCAGCAAGGAGGGAGGGCTGGGAGCTGCCATGGGGCTGGGTGGGCACCCACCCTGCCATGGTGCCGGGTGAGCCGGGGTGCCGTGCTTAGCAGCGTGGCATTTGCGGGATGCTGGCTGGTGAGCAGGATGGACACGTACCAGTGCTGGCACCCCGCTCCTGGACGCAGGGCTGCCCTTGCCCATGGTGCCAGTGGGTGCCAAGAGGCAAGGTGCGGGGTGAGGGGCTCTGTGTGTCTCCCCACCGGTGTCCCTATCCAAGTGGACCACAGGCTCTCACTGTTCTCTCATCCTGCAGGAATTCAGCTCCGTGGGCTGGGCAGTTTTTTTGGTGTGTCCCCCCTCCTTTCACTCTCCCTCTTTGGAGACTTTCCGCATTCTGCCTTTGATCTCCCCCCCCTCCCCGTGTTTGCCCAGCCGATCGCTGGGCTCGCTGGGGTTAGAGGCTGAGGTCAGCGCCTTTCCCATTCCAAACACCCAGAAACATCAGTGGGAAGGGAGGGGATTCAGATTACAACCTTCCCGTCCTCCCCTTCCACCCCACTCGCCCCGCTCGCCGTGCGGCGGGGAGCCAGGATGGACTGAGCCCCTCTTGCCAAGGGACGCCGCTGCCACCGTGTCCCCGACGCCCCGAGAGCTGAGCGGCAGCGATGGATGGAGGTGGCGGGGAGCATCGCCGGTGGTCCAGCAGGCGCTGAGCGTGTTGAAGGGCAGAGGTTTGGTCCTCTCCTCCTCCTCTTTGTCCCCCCGCCCGCTCGCCTTCTCCCTCATCCCCTCCATCCTGAATGTGATTTATCCCAAGCCCTCACCAGCAAGCCAGGCCGGTGGGGTGGGGTGGCCAGATGCCTCCTCGCGGGAATTTTGGCCACCCAGGCCAGGGTGAGCGAGCGGGTGGGCGGCGGCGTGCGCCCATGGGCATCGCACTTCTCCTGCCTTTGCTGGCAGCGGCGGTGGCCGGGCTGAGCCTGCAGCCAGGCAGGATGCGGCACCTGGGGGTCTGCCCCAACCAGCTGAACCCCAACCTGTGGGTGGACGCACAGAGCACCTGCGAGCGGGAGTGCCAGGCTGACCAGGTGAGTGGGGAGGGGCTGGGGGGGTGTGTGTGGGGATGGGAATGGGGGGGGACATCCCCAGGGCCCCCGAGGGAGATGCTTTGCGCTGCAGGTCCCCTGCCCGGTGGCACAGCCGCTTCAGTTTTTTCGGTGCAACACGTTCAGCCTGGCTGCAACTTCACCCCTCCCTGAGCCCCTGCTGTCGGCAGGCACAAGGGGGTGCCCTGGGGCCACTCGCTGGCCCCCAGCAGGCAAAAAACTGCTTGTGGCCCGCCGTGTGTGTCCCCCCCGGGCCATGCCCCGTGGCCAGGACACCCCCTCTGCGCACACCCAGGATGCTCCCACCCAACCGAGGGGCTGGGACAATGGGAATGGGTGTGCTGGGATGAGGGGAATGGGTGTGCTGGGACAGGGACACCATCAGGCAGTGGGCGCTTCCCCTGCCCCCCTGCCCCGACTTTTCCCTGAGGTCAGGAGCCCACCCACAGACCAAGCTCTGTGTCCTAGAGAGCCCCGACTCCGGGGTCTGCAGCAGCAGGCACAGGCATGAGCACCTCTGCCCCAGCTAGGGCTACCTGGACCCAGGGGGAGCGACTCCTTCGCAATTCATCTGTGCAACGAGTTCTGCCTTCCCTCAGACAGCTAAAGCCGAGAGGGGTGAGATGCTGTCTGCTGGGGGAGAAGGGGCCAACAGCACTGCAGTACACCCCTAACCCTGGTGGGGGTGGGTCGGGGGGGCTGGGGGTGGGCTGGGGCCAGTGCAGCTGTTCTGGGGGTGGTCTGGCTCGTACCCGGAGTGCAGCAGTGCTGGAGGTGCGCAGGGCTGCATGGGTGACACCTGCCCACCCAAAAGCCCTGTGGGGGGTGGCAGCAGCGCCCGCAGCACGGCGGTGACCTCCATGTCCCAA
>WEKW01004333.1:178342-213673 GCA_013389905.1 Sula dactylatra | reverse complement strand
GGGGGGGCGGGAAGAGCTTTTGGGTCAGACACCCAGCTTGTGGCAGGAATCACCGGAGCTGTCGGGCAGGTGTTGGAGGGGATTTAAGCAGCTGGAGGGGTGATGGCTTCTTCTAAGGTGATGTTTTCTCAGCTGGAGAGCTGGGGTCAAACCCCAGCCTGGCAGAGCAGGCAGCTCTGCTCTGTCGGGCAGGGCTGGGGGGGCCCATACAGCTCTGCCCGTTTCCTCCAGCTTCAAGAAATGGATGAGAAAAGCCTCCCCTCCAGCTCCCCTCCTTCCTGGGATCTTTCACTAATTAACCAGTGCGGCTGCTACCTCGCTTACCCTCCTCCAGGCAGGTTGGTTGGGCGCGCTCCTGGCCGCTGCCCTGCCTGCAGCGGGCAGGGATGCCGCCCGGTGCCCGCCAGCCATGTGTGCTTCGGGGTGCGCCGCCCTGCCCCAGGCTCTGCCCGCAGAACTGGCAGGGGAGGTGCGGGCAGGGGCTGCCTGTTCTCGGTCTCGCCTGCCCTGCAAACCGTAACCTGTCTGTGCTCCTGGGGCCCCTTAGACTTTGTCCCGTGAGAAACGTGGCTGTTGCAGACACATCCCGCCCCAAAGCTGGGCAGAAAAGGCAAAATACTGAAGTTTTGCATTGAATGTGCCCACAAGTCTCATCCCAAACCTTTCCCTTTGATCTGCCTGGTTTTGCTGTTTCCAGGCTGGGGCTGGTTTAAGTGCCCTGCTCTCGGGAGGGGATCCCAGCTCCAAGGAAGCCTGACCTGCTCCCAGCTGGACACAGGGTTTCATCCCAGTCCTGGGGCACCTCGGGGATGTGCTGGGGGCTACAGCTGCTCTGGCAAACCGGGGTGTTGGGTCTGCAGAGAACAGCACAACGGCGCATCCCTCTGCCCAGTGCCTAACAGGATTGCACTTCCATTTTCCTAATATTTCAGCAGTTTTGGTGGCAGATTTTTTATTTTAGGGACTGCACTTGGTACCGGGGCTGGAGGATGGGTGGGAGATGGGTAGCGCATGCTTTTCCCTAGGGAGCTCCCCTCGCTTGCACCCCTCTGCACAGGAACCCCTTCTCCCAGGGGGCTGCATCCCTTTTGGTCCCCTCTCTTGGGGACAGGGCTGAGCAGGGCTGGCTGGCTGCAACTGTGCCCCTGTCCTTGCTGGGGCTCTGGGCAACTGTGCATGCTGTGAGGCAACCTGGGGCATCAGAACTATCCCTGTCCTTGCTCTAAACCGCAGTGGGAAGAAGGGCTGCCTGTCCTCCCTCACCTCCCACTGGCTTCCCTTGACAGCCCAGCCCAGAAACTCGTCTTCAACAGAGTGAATGGCAAGAGGCCGCAGGTGCTGCCGCAGCAGGTCTCGGCCCCTGAGGAATGCTACACGCTGGCCCACGAGGAGAATGTCCGCTTTGTCTATGAAGGTGAGGGCAGAGGGTCCCTGGGGGCAGGTGCCCCTCACCGACGCATCCCTGGGAGGGGCTGGAGGACACAGGGTCCCTCCTGAGGCAGCCGCATAGTGCTGGGGACCTTGGTGGCAAGGATGGGCTCCCTGGTCTGGGCAGCTGCCCTCCCTTGCACCAGCTCCTGCTCCTCTCCCACAGCCCCCTCGGGCTGGGAAATCCCCACCCCAAAANTTTCCCCCCCCCCCCCCCCCAGCCTGGCAGCAGGTAGAGCAGCAGCTGAATGGCAGCCGGAGCGGGGAGAACGCCTGTGGCCCTGTGCAGTACGTAGAGAAAACCCCCAACCCCGGACTCAAAAGTAAGTGGGAAGCAGTCATGACACTCAGGGGTGCGTCGGGCTCATGGGTGCAACGAGCTGGTGTGGGCTCAGCCAGGCACCTTAGCAGGGCTGCGATGGGAGGAGGATCCCAGTGCTGGATGCACCAGAGGGGCTGGGTTGGGTCTGTCAGTGCTGAGGCCGCTTGGGGGGTGCTGGGGAGCAGCTGCCCCTGGCACTGTGGTGGGGATGTCCCACTGTGCCCCACTGGAGGAGCCCAAGCAAGCAGGATGCCTGGTTGATGACTCTTCTGGAAATCATGCCTTCTCTAGCCACCAAGGTGGGTTCAACATCGTGCTGGCGAGGAGCCCCCTGGGTCCTGCTGTGGGGACCTGCCTCTCTCGGGGCCAAGCAGGACCAAGCAGAGTGCAGCAGGGACAGGGACAATGTGCTTCTCTGATGGCAGCTGGAGTAGGGCTCAGCTGGGGGGGGCTCCTGCAGCAGCCAAGAATTCTCCAAGAGGAGAAAGTCCCTGTAAACCCAGCCTGGCCTTTTGCGGACAGGGTACAGGGGTGGGGGAAATTTTGAGGTGTCATTTTTTAACAGTGGTAGATGGTATGGCTCAGGGGGAGCATCTGGAGCTCTGTTCTAGCTGCTCTGCTACGCTCTCCTGTCTCCCTCCCCTCTCTTTCAGATTTTGTTCCCATTGACCTGGAGGAGTGGTGGGCACAGCAATTTCTGGCCAAAATCGAAAACTGCTCATAAAAGGGAAGAAAGGTTTGGGTTTGGTTTTTTTTTTTAAGAGAAAAAAAGGTGAGAGCATCTGGTCAGAACCCAGAATCGGTGGCATTTTAGAACCACGTTTTTAAAAGATGACCGAAATCAAGTGACCCATGCTGCAAGGCCAGCGGGACCGGACCACAGCCATGCCCGGGCACGTGCCCCCTCCCTGCAGCCAGCGTGGAGCAGCAGCATGCAGCCCCAGCCAGGATTCCTTAAGTGCCAGTTCTCGGACTGCTGCAGCTCCTGCAGCCTCCAGCTCCCAGGGACACTGCATTGCTGTGCTGGGGATGAGGGAGCAGATCCCCCGCTGTGGCCGTAGTCACGGGGAGGACAGCAGGGTGCTGTAGCAGGACTGCCAGACAATAAAGCGCTGAAACTGCCAGTGGAGAGGCGCTTGTGGGACGGAGAGGATGTGTTTGCAGGAGGTGGTGAAGTGGCTGGAGTGCAGCATCGTGCCCTGGGCTGGTGTTGGGGCAGGGTGTCCCTGTGGAGGGGAGGTGCTCGTGGCTGCGTCCTGGCTGAGCTGGTACCACGCTGCTCTGGAAGCAAAGGGCTTGGAGCATCTCCCCATCCTCCTTGGAGATGCATCCTTGCCCCAGTGCTGCCTCATCTCCCTGGGCTCAGCCAGGGGCTGGTGCTGCCTTGGGTGTATGTTTGGGATTGGGGGGTTGGGGGGGGACACAGAGATGGACACATAGGGGCATCTGCAGGTAACATGGGCAGGGTGCTGAACACCCTGGCTGTGGTTCAGAGCCAGGCTGCAGTATGTAGGTGGGTAAAGCTGCAGGAATTGAGGGTGCCAGGGCCAGCTCTGCTTCCCCCCCCCCCCCGAGACCCTTGCCATTGTTCTGACAAAAGCCAATTTGAGCCCCAAGCTCAAGGTCTTCCCCTTGCCCACAGCTGTTGGGGTTGCAGTGGGGGCTAAGAGAGGGTGGTGGCAGCAGCTGCCTGTGGTGGAAGGGAGGGGTACCCCCACCTCTGCTCCCAGAGGCACCTGGCACAAACAATTCCTCAGCCCATGGGTTTTTCCAAGCTGGACTCAGCCATCCCAGGTCATGTTTTGGAAGCCTTCCCCTTCTTCCATGTCTTTCTCCTCCCAAGGCAGAGCGAGGAAGGCCAGCACAGCCCAAGCCCACCAGGGCTGGAGCTGCTTGCTGACTCCAAAGGAGGCTGGAAAACACCCAATGGTTTTTAAAAAAAAAAAAAAAATCTTCCTACGATGGGACTCATAACCACGGTGCAGTGAGAGAAGAGCAGCAGCTACCTGGGACCCATGAAGTTTCTCCCAGCACACATGGCCACTGCAGCCTGGGAGGCCAAGGCCTTGCTAACAGCACCCATGGCCCCACCAGCATAAAACCTGGCTGACCCCGAGCAGCAGTGCCTGTCCAGCGAGCAATCCTGGTCTTGCCCTGGGCTAGTGCCACTTGGCACTGTGGCTGTAACCGAAATAGAGGGAGCAGTGCCATGCACAGCTGGCAGCCCCTGTCTTGGGAAGGGGGGAGGTTGTTATGGCACTGTGTGACTGAGAACTGCTGCTTTTAGACTTTCTTCATTTAGGTCAGGATGACCCGCCAGCGGTGGGGGGTTGGTGCCAGGGGATGCCATCTTTGCCATTGACTCCTCTACCACTGGCTCTGCCATGGTGTTTGTGGGTTCTGCAGGGGTTATGCTGCCTCTGTGCCACCTGCCCCAGGACCAAGCCTTGTGGGAGGGGGGTCACTGGTACCCCAACAGGACATGTGGACATGTGGTGGGGGTCAGCTGTCCTGCCTGGTGCCGCAGTCCTCGGGATGTTGCTAGCCTGTGGTACCTGTTGCAAGCTCACACTGCAATTTGGCATCTAGCCCTACCACGGACCCCACTTTCCCACTGCTCCCCATCCCAGGCAAAGCCCCAGAGGCTTTGCTGCATCCTGCCATATCTTCCCCTTCCAAAAAGTTACTGGGAGTCCTAGCACTTTGTTTCCTAGTGGCTCCAGGCACCCTCTCACCCAACAGCATCCCTCCCACCTTTTCTTGCACAGGCACTGCCCCAGGAAGGTTGCTGCTGTTGGGGTTTTCCCACGGTATGGTTCCCCTGGCAGCAGCTGGCTCTGCTGCCTGTGGGGATGCTCCCAGAGAGCAAACCCTCCATGCCACCAGTTCCAAAGGGCCCTGAGGTGTTCCAGGGATGCCATTCACCCGCTGACCGCTTATTAATAAAAACACACATTGTTAAGATCCAGGGAAATTCTTAGTAACATGATGCACCATTGTGTTGAACAACATTAGGCAAAGGGGGGGAGAAAAAAAAAAAGGGAACAGGAAGGAATGAGTCAGTCACAGGAAAAAAAACAAAAACCCAACCCAAAAATATAACCCAACCCCTGACAATGCAATCACTAGAAGGGAATCAGCACCCCTCGCCATAAATATTAATTCATTTTACATGTGCAATTGTGTGTATTACTATAGTGCAAATAGCTCTGCATTGATCGCGGAGCAGCCGGCCTGAAGGGGACTGCCCCCAGGTGACACAGGGACTAGTTAAGGACAGACAAGAATCAACACGGATTTAGAACAAACAAAACAAAACAAAAAAAAAAAAACCAAAAACCAAACAAACAACCCTACCACTGGGAAAAGCCAAAAAGAAATCCCAGGTGCTGCGTCCGACTAGGCGCAGGCAGGGCTGGGCAGTGCTGGTGCCTGATGCACCATGCCCAGCTGCATCCCCCACGGCTGGGCAAGGGCAGGACAGTACCTTCGCTCCCTGCCTGCTGCTGGAGCAGCCTGGCATGGTGCGGAGGGAATGGGGACGAGGAGGGGGGACGCGGCACAGATGTGCTCTGGTTGGAGCTGTGTGGGGTGTAAGGGGAGAACACAGCAGGACATGGACACAGCGAGAGCATCGCTGGCCTTCAAAACCAGTCCTGCGGCTGCACAGGACGCTGCAGGGCAGTGCTGCTGGTTAAACTGTTTCGTGGATGCACTAGTGCGCCCAGCAACATCCCCAGGCACCCTGCAACACCTCTCGCCCAACCCAGGGAGCCCAGCAGTGTCCGCAGGCACCCTGCTGCACCTCTCACCCATCTCTGCCTTCAGCCCGAGCTCTGGCTCTGCAGCTGTACCCATCCCATGCCGTACCAAGGGCCTGAGCTCCGGGCATTTCTCCATTAACACATCCTGCCTCCCGCCCAGTGCCAGTACCCGGCACCGCACTGCCAGCTCCCTCTGCACAGTTCGGGCCCGTGCCAGCTCCTCGGGACAGGCTTGCCTCCACCCCTGGGCAAGCAGGCAGGAGGAGACAGCATTTTCTAAGAGGTTAAAGGAGACGGAGCCTCCTCCGTGCCATGCAGGGGACTGACGGGAGGCTGGCCTTGTCCCCTCCAGTTAGACACAAATCGCTTCTAAGGGCAACCACAGAGCAACCTAATTAACCCAGTGAACAGTTTGGATCTAAGCTATTTGACGGCCTCCTGTTAAACCACGAGCAAACCACCTAACGATACATGTCAACATGCGGGCAAAGACCATGAAGCAGCATCCTGATGGGTGCGAGCATCGGGCCAGGAAGAGGGGCACGGGGGGAATGCAGTGCCGTTTGGGGACAGTATCCCACTCCTCCTCCACCAGCCCAATCCCCAACACCCATCTCCACCCATCCAGGCTTCGCCCTGCTTTTTGGGGTTTTTTTTTTTNCTTTTTTTTTTTTTTTTTTTGCTGTATAGATGGGAACGAAGGCTCGAGAGTGGAAGTGTCCCATGCTCACGCGCACACACACAGACCCACGCCGGCGCTGTGGCGGCACGTGACGCACACACACCACTTGCGTTCCTGACAGCAGAAGGTACGACACCATCCTCTCCCCCCTCCCCAGTGAAAAGTTTGTTACATTTATATATTGTTTAAGACACGCCGATATATAAATTACTGTCTCTATATATACTATGTATAGGCAGCAGGGCCAGTCCATGATGAAGGGCACCAGTGGGGGCTTCTGCTCATTTCCCTCTGTCCTCTGTGTAGTGCTGGAAGCGAGTGAAGCTCATGAAGACTTGCTCCAGGGATATCTGGCTCACCGAATAGTCTTCCAAGCGATACTTCTCTTTGGCTTTCTCCAAGGCCCCGAAGACCTGCAAGGGACGGCATGGCAGTCATCGCAGGGTACCTCGGCTGTGGGACAACCCCACAGGCTGTGACCAAGAAAGCAGAGGAAGCTTTTTCCTCCAGGGAGACTCAGGGGAAGTAAACACTTCCCTGGCAGGAGGGTGGTGGGAAGCCAGGAGATGGATTATTTAGTAGAGTGCCTGACTAATCATACATACATGTTTTACATACATACCCCCACATATATATGTATGTATGGTTTTTCATATATATCCCTGGGCTGGGATCCCAGCCAAAGGTTTCTGCTCAATACATTATATATATAAAAAAATATATAAAAAAATATAAAAATATATATAAAATACATAAAAACCTGTAAGTATACTATATATACTATATATACTATACATAACTATCTGTATATAGTATACAGACAGTTTTTATATATAGTTATATACTATCATTTTTAAATAATCTGTATACTATGNGTATTACAGATATATATAGAAACCTAAATATATACTTATATACTGTATATGAAAACTCTCTGTATACTATATACATGTATATCTGTATGCTATCTACATATTTATATATAGATAGTATATAACTCTCTGTATATACTATATATATAACTGTCTATGTATACTGTATACAGAGAGTTATATACTCACTCTATATATGGTTTTTTTATATATAACCCTGGGCTGTGATCCAACACGGTCTGTGGCTCGGTAGAGCCAACGCCCGTAGCCCCCGGTGGGACAGCACTGGTGCCTGTGTGCAGCAGCACCAGAAGCCGGGGTGTGTGGCGCTTCCATGGCCCGAGGGGCAGCAGCAGGGAGCAGAGAGGTGCTGGTGGGTCGACGCTGTGGCCACCAGTGCCATGCTCCCAGCAGGGAGATGCAGGGTGGGAAGGATGCAACTACCGAACACATCCCTTCCAGATCTACAAACAAAGGCAAAATCAGCTCTTGCTCCCCAGGGAGACCCTGCTTTCCCTCTGGAGGGCTGCAGTCAGGGGCAGCCAGGTGGGGGCAGGGGGGATGGAGCAGTCCTGGGTGCTCGCACACTGACCATACACGCAGGTGACCTGTTTGGGCCAGGAGGTGGGGAAAGGGTCAGAGAGGAACCCACTTTTTAATTAGCTTGGATTTTGGACAGAGAGTGGCTCTGGAAGAAAAGGAAGATGAGCTGAGCATGAAGGCAAAGCATCAAAAGCATGCAAAGGGGCAGGAATAGAGCTGCCCCTCCAACCTCCTCCTGCAAAGCCGTGGCACATGCTCCAGCACCCCCTTACCTGTGCCCAAGTGAGGTTCTTGTTGGTCAAGTGATAATGCACCATGCCCTGGTGCTCGTGTTTCAGGACACTGCCTGGGAGAGACGAGCAAGGAGAGGCTCTGAGTTAGGAAACTTGCTGAAGCTCACAAGCAGCACCCTGCCCTCCCCTGGAGGGCAACCGCTCCAGCAGCTCATGGTACCTGGGAAAGTCTTCTCCACAAAGGCCTTGAAGGCCTGCAGTTCACCCTCCTCCTCACTCCGCGTTTTGGCCAGCAAGGTGTAGCCGCTGCCGAACTTGCTTTTCAGGTGCTGGGGGCTGCCCAGGCATTTGAACTGCCCGTTCACCATGATGGCCAGCCGCGTGCACAGGGCCTCGCACTCCTCCATGCTGCAGCACAGAACAGGACTCGTTCAGCAGGGCAGGAGCACCAAGACAGAACACCAGAAGCTTCTGGGAAGGGGCTGGAGGTGGATTCTCTCCTCTCTGGGCTTTTGGAGGAGGGAGATTTGGGTAAAGCCAGCTGCTGCTGGCTGCGGGAGTGCCCACCCACCAGGCTCTGGAGGTGGGTCCCATCCCCTGGACAGATCCCCACCACTCTCCTGGCCGCTCCCCAATCTCTCAGGCCAAGCCCTGCCCAGACAAGTGTCACCTGTGGGAGGTGAAGATGATGGATTTGCCACACTCCCGCGTCCGCGTCACTGCGTCCCAGAGCAAACGTCGGGCCACGGGGTCCATGCCAGTGGAAGGCTCATCCAGGAAGATCACGGGGGGACCACCGATGAGGGCAATACCAGCGCTCAGCTTCCGCTTGTTACCACCGCTGCGGAAGGAGATGGGAATGGGGGCAGAGACCCAATATGAGCACAGGGAGAGCCCCACAAGACAAGGGGCATTGGGCATGGGGTGTCTCCACATCTCCTCTCACCTGTAGGTCCTCACGAGCTTGTCGGCGTGGGGCTCCAGGAGCAGCCCTCTCAGCATGTTCTCCACGCAGCTGCCGATGTAGCGCTCAGGGATGCCCCGCAGCCGGGCGTACATGCTCAGGGTCTCACGGCCCGTCATGTGGTCCAAGAGGGCATCAAACTGTGGGCAGTAGCCGATCCGCTGCTGGACCTTGAGGCAAGAGGAACCCAATGGGGATTAGCTCACAGGCAGGTCTCTGCAAGGAGGTGTCCAAGCCAGAAGGTGCCTTGGCACCCAAAGGGCTCTGCTGCACCTCTGCAAGGTTTTTCCTCAAAGCAAGGGGGACTGAGCTGCAGGTCCAAAACTGCAGGTGAAACGAGAGGGAAATTCCCCTGCTGCTGGAGCAGCTGGTTTGGCAGGGGTGGACACATGCAGCATGCCTCGGGAGGGCAACTGCGTGGTCTCACGCTGCATTTCCCAAGCTGGTTCCTCCTTGTGAGGGACCATTTCAGGTGGCCCAGGCTCTCAGGAGAAGGAAAGCACTGCGGGGTCTGTACCTTCCCTATATCCTGGTCTCCGCTGGGGACAAGAGCCCAACAGAAGGCAGAGTCCCAGGGGAGGAAGTAAGCAGGGCCGTGCTTTCAGGGCAGACCCTCCCCATGTTCTCCTTGCCTGACGCTGTCTGGGACTGACAGTGGTAGAGGTGTCCGGGGATTGAACTGAAAGCCTGACGCCTGCTCATCTCTTGCTTTTGCAAAGGGAGTGGGCAATTCCCAGCAGGCAAGGAGACCTCTAGCAGGGGTTTGGAAAGGTTTGACCCGCTTGTTTTACAGCAACCATCATCCGACTGTGATCACTAGCTCACATTTTTCACATTTCCAACTACAGTCCTAAACTCTTTAATGAAGGATTTGCCACCCTCACAAGGTCTGGCTTCCATTTGTTTCACATCTGTCAACCCAGCGGAGAGGAGACTGCTTCCACGTGGTCAGATAACGGAGAGCTGGGCCAGACAAGGACACAACATCCCTAGGATATTACCTCCCTCCCCCGGCAACTGCAAGGTGGGCCAGCCCAGCCAGATGCAGGACTGCTTATAACGCCACCCTCCACTCCTGGAGCCCTCAGTAGTACCTTCTTGATGTTGGCCAGAATGCTGTGGCCATCCACAAAGGCATCCCCCGACGTGATGCTCTCGTCACCAGTCAGCATCTTGAAGGTGGTGGTTTTGCCCGCTCCATTGAAGCCAAGAAGGCCAAAGCATTCCCCTTTGCTGACTGCTAAGGAGATCCTGTCCACCGCCAGCAGGGACTCCCGGCTGTCATATACCTGGTGGAGACCAACACACAAGCCATGCCAGTCACCACCCGATGGCGCAGCAAGGCAAGTGATGGCTTTACCAGCCCTGTGAGGACCATGGCTCAGCTTGCAACAGGATGCTCAGGAAGGGCCATGCACTCCTCACCTTGGTGAGCTCCTTGATGACCAGAGGGCTGCTGAGAGATGACAGCAGTTCTGGTGGCGACTCCAAAACCTTCTTCCTCTCATCTGCCACGTCCCGGTCCTCTGGCAGCACAGACACCCTGTTCAGCAGCGCCACCTAAACACGGGGGAGAAAAAACACTCTTTGCCACCTGGCTGCTGTGGGACAAATGGGTTCCTCCAGTGTCCCCAACCCGGGCAGGATCCATCACTTTGATCAGCCACCTCTGGGACACCTCACTCCCTTTGCCAACTCATACTCTCAACAGGATCGGTCCCTCCAAGCGACTTGCTCCAGGGATGCTCCCTGGGAAGACGATTTAGGTGAAGAGGGCCTGACTCCAGCTCGCAGGGACTCCTGGGCTTGGTTTGGAGGGCACCTTACTTCTCCTTCCCACGTGCTTCAGCTCACCCATTTCCGCCGCCTGCAGATGCCACAGACCAAAGTTCTCAGTCTCCAGAGAAGGTTTGTCTCAATGAGGAAAAGGAGGAAGAGGAAGGAGAAACCCTGGATGGTCAAGGAGGTCAGGTATCGTCCGATCCCAGGTGTCTCCCAGGAAAAGTAGTTCATCTGATAACTGATATCTGAGCAGGGATGGAACAAAATCAAGACCTGAATCAATCCACGCTCTGGGGAGGGGCAGATAGCTCATCTTCACCCCAGCCCACACTGGGCTCCTTGCCCACAGCTCTTTCCAATGCTTCCCACAAGAGGATTCAGGTCTGGAGGGGATCTGGCAGAAGATGCCCAGTGGAGGCATGCAGAGGAGATCAGGTCACTCTTGGGACTGGGATTTCTTTACTTGTCTGTGAAACTTTCCCTAGCCCACATTTTCCTCCAAATCATTAGTAGGAAAAGATTCCTTAAGTGGATCACCTATGAATGTCAAACACCGCCCAGTTTTTGCTTTAAAACAGTACTTGGAGCTACTGCCCAGGTTGGGTTAGAGGCCCCATGATACTGCCCAGTTCCACCACCCACCCCACAGAGCCCTCCCAGTGCGGCTATGGTGGGATGGCCAGGAGGGGCAGGTGAGGACCAACACAGAGACTCACTGAACGCCTTGCAGATGAAGATGGCTTCAACAGAGGAGGTACAAAACTGAATGAACTCGTAGTTCTGGTAGAAGTCACTGATGCATTGGCCCAAGCAGTAATTGGGTAAGATGAGAAAGACTTTATCCAGGGTTTTGGAGAGGTCCACCAAGCCAAGCTCTGAAAGAAGAGCACAGGAGGATCAACAGATTGGAGTTAGCCGATTTTAGAAGGAAAGCCAACAAATTTTGTCACATTTAATGGGTGAGAATGGACTGTCACAGGGTTTTTTGCTAGTGAGGGGACAGCCCGGGAGTGAAAGAGTCGCCTTAGGGGCTGGATCTTCTTGGTGACTGCAGAGTGCAGTGCTGGGGAGGCACAGAGGACAGCAACCTACCTGGGATGCTCATGATGGTGACCGCAAGGAAGGTGGCTGTGCCTGAGAGGATGTTGAAAATGGTGAGACGGGTGTAGGCTGTGGCTGCCACTGAGAATAAGAAGCTGAGGAGGTACATGAGGGGGATGATGGCCCAGCCATATAGGAGGAAGATCAGCATCACATCAACAAGGTGGCTGTCCTGGGTGAAGGCTTGCACGTCAAAGGCTTGGAATATCACCTGGGGCACAACAATGCGAGGAGAATGCACGTCTTGACCGCAAGCGATGTCTCCTTGTCTCAACGGCCCCAGCAGCAAAGTAACAGCAGCACCGTGCTGACCCAGATAACCCCTCACAGATGGTTCCTACCAGCAGCCCATGCCTGTCCCTAAGGGAAGCCCTCTTTCTGCAGACTGGGATGCAGAAAGGCAGATCTGGGGAATTCCTCCCATGTATCTGATATTTTCTAGTGCCTGCACCCAAGTGTTCAGGTGCCAGAGGCTGCAGTCAACTGACCCAGCTGGTTGGCCATGGCCTAGCTCCCAGCAGGACCAAGGGACAGCTTTCTTGCTGGTCCCTTCTGTTAACTGAGACAATGCCAGCGGCCTCATCCTTTTCCCTGCACCCACACACTTCCCAGCTCTCGCAGAGGAGCAGCACCCAGAGCTCCCACCCAAGGGGAGGACGGGAGGGTATCAGGGTGTCAGGGGTGACTCACCAGCATCAGAGCACAAGGGATGAGGAAGTTGATGATGTCCCAGAGCAGGGCAGAAAGCCAGAAGTTGACCATGTAGACGCCGCTGACAAACTGGACGTGCTTGGCTTTGATGGCCCGCTCACTGACCAGCAGCAGAGCAAAGGTGCTGGCGAGCGAGGCCATGCCGTACAGCAAGTTGATGGCAATGGCAAAGCCGGTCTGGCCTCTGCGGGGAGAGCAGCAGGGTAGGTTAGGACAGAGACAGCTTGACAAACCAACGCTAAGGCTACGCAGGCACAGCACACCCACACCATGCTTCTTGTGGAGCCTACACTCACCCAGCAAGCCAGCAGGCAGAAGAAACACCCCGCAATAAAAGCGCACCTCAGTAAGATGAGCATCTCCCACGCACAGCCCTCCTAACACACCACAAACCTCCACCCTGCCTTTGTGAGGTCCCACACATGTACCCGCTGATACAGGTGCGGTTCAGAGACCCTGGATGCAGGATTTCATGAAGCGTATGGCCATACAGCCCCCTCTGCTCTGAGCACCCGGGGAAAACCAACCCCAGGCAGTATCTAGAGGGGAATACTCAACCACTGAGATATGTGCATGGGGTGATGAGGCTGCCAGGCTCAGGCAGGTAAGTCATCCACACAGCTTTGCTCTCCTGACCTCCTGAGTATAATCACAGCTACATTTGGGTCTGAGAAGCTCCAGCCTGGCTCCTCCACTGACACCAGGCCAACCGAGCCAACCTGCACCCATGGAAGTCACAAGCCCTAGCAGGAAAGCAAGCGCCGTGCCATCAGACATACTCCATGAGCTGGTCTTTGGCCTTCTCAGTGATGTTGCGGGGCTGAGGGTAGTTGGTGACTGTGATGGAGGCATTGGGGCCCGCCAGTACCCTGAAGACAGCGTTGTCGGCCAGCATAAGGGCCGTGGCGGGGGAGTGATATGCCTGGTTGTTGAAGAGTGCGGTGACCACCGTGCGGTTCCCGGCTCCTTCGAAGGAGGCGGCTGCAATGTAGTGCTCGTTGAAGGCTCCCCCTTCCTCGGAGGCTCTTGAGATGAGGTACTCCTCCAAGCCACCTGCTGAACACCATGGCTGTTATGAGCGGGATCCAACTCATGAGAGCTAACTGGAGCCAACTGGAAAAGACCCCAAGCAGCCCCAGACTGGTGGCCCACCCTAGCCCCAGTGATGGCCACAAATGCAGGGTTATGGAGAACACAGCTCTGCTTGGGTGAGGAGGGGTCCTGCCAACTGTGGGACTCTTCCATGCAGGAGAGGATACAGCTGGGACCTGAGCCACCCACACCAAAGGGCCCTGGCAAGAGAAGCCCGCGGCTCCCGCACACCCTGCCAGGCATTGCCTGCTCCACGGGTGCTCCATGAACCCTCACCCAGCACCTCCAGCGGTGACTGACGCTGAGCATCCAGCAGCTCCACGTACTGCTCTGCCAACCTCTGTGACAGACCCGAGGCAGCCGAGATGCAGAAAGGCACGATGGTCTGGCCATAGGGCTCCAGCGTCAGCCTCAGCAGGGAGGAGTCCCTGGGTCCTGGGAAGGTCTTGGCCACGATGAGGGCAAAGGCAGTGAAGATCAGAGGCACAAGGAATTGCGCTGCCACCATCTTCCAGTTGCGCCAGCTGTACATGGCTCGTTTCATGAACATGGCATAGAACTGCTGACAGCACAGGTAGAACTGGGAGGGGAGAATTCAGGTCAATATGAGCCCTGCCAGCTGTGGACAGCCCCACTGGCCACATCACCCCACGCAGCTGATGTGGGGAACGACCCCAAAACCACCTCCCCATCCTGCATGTAGCCTGCAAGCCCGCAGCAGAGCCTGCTCTCCAGTCAAGCCTTTAAAGGGATTAGCAGGGCAGCTGCTTGACTCCAGCACAGCAGGTCAGCCCATCAAACTCCACGTCTTCCCAACGGGATGCAGTCACTTTGGGATCTCAGGTTAAAAAGCAGCTTCAGCCACGACCTTTACCTTCCTCCACCTCTCAGCATTTGGGGTTCACAAATAGGATTACTGCAACACGGCTGCCTGCCAAAGGGACTGGGCTGAGATGCCTGGGAGCTCTGAGCCCGGCCCCTGCAAGCACCTTCTTTGCTTTTTAAATCCATAAACACCTTTCTCCCCTTCTGCCTTTGAGACATGCCCTTGAGAAGCGTGGGGAAATTTATCACAGGCACACAGGCAGCGGGCCATGAAGGGCTGCCAGGGATCTGAAACACAAGCCTAGCGAGGGAAGGAAGATGGTTTTTCTCATCTCCCTGCTGGAAATCCCAGGTGATGTAGCAACGGCAGGTGAAAACCACTTTAGATGACCTGGGACACCTTCAAGACCATCTCTGTAGACCTCAAGATTAACACGAAGAGGATGGAGTGACCAACCCCAACCACCCTAAAAATAATTTGCCCTGAAGATGCATATTCCAATTTGATCTTCCAAACCACACGCAACCAGACCAGCCGTGGGGGAGGCTCCACCTGGAAACCCCGCTCCAGAAACTCCTCTCCCCGTTCCCACTGCACCGACACCCCCAGAACTCACCCCAGTGTTGAGCTTGATGCTGGAGCAGTCCTCCGTAATGAGCGCCCCGCTGTCATCCGTCATATCCGTCATGCCGCTCAGGCTGCTGGAGTCATCCATGGCCCAGTCGTTGGAGCGTCTCTCGTGCTGGTACTGGAGAGCAGGCAGCTGGATGGCCTGGATATCCATGCTGGAGTCCACAAGCTTCCCAACCCTGCACCAAAAGGGAAAGAAGGTGATGAAATACAGACCCAGACAGGATCAAGCTGCTCTGAGCTGGGGAAGCCAAACCCAAGAGACAAAACCCAACACGTGCTCCGGAGAGCTGTGTAGGACACCGCCATCACCGAAGCACATGGGGACTGGTCATCACCAGAAGACACCCCACCAGGGCCAGCCTCCCTCCTGCCTACCTCAGGAAGACTTCCTCCATGGTGGTGACTGAGGCGCCATAGCTGGCAATGCCCAGCTCCTCCCGCTTCTGCTCCAGCTCTGTGAACAGGGCCTCAAACCTGAATGGAGAAGCAAGGCGTTAGACGCTGATGCTTGTGAGAGGGCGGCACTCAGAGGTTAAGACCCTCTGGGCATCGGTCCTGCAGCTGGTTTGAGTCCTGCAGCCAGCTCTAGGGCTGCCTGCAGCACTAAGCACCCCACACTCCCCAAGAGCAGCTTTTGGGCTCTGTCTTCTGCTCTTTCTTGCACAGGCAGCCTCAGCTATCCATATATTTGATTTCGGAGCCAAACCAGCCTGCCTCGTTTGTGCCACGCTCCACACCGCGGCCATCACCAGCTATCAGCAACCGGTGCTGTCCCATGCAGTTGCTGTACGGACAGTGGCATGGTGGGCATGAGGGCACAAGAGTGATGCGCCAGCAGACACAGGGAAGGATGGCGGTGAAAGGAGGAACCGAACCCAATTTTCCAAGACCAGTGCTGACGCAGAGAGCAGCTCCCCTTTCCAGCAAGCCCATGACAACAATGCGTGCCCCAGTGTGTGCAGACAAGGGGACCCACCCAGGGAGGGCAAGCAGGGGACGATGCCTTTACCTGTGCGTGCTCTCCTTGGGCAGGATGAAGGACAGCTCTGCCCCGGCATTGCTCTCCATGGTGGCGTTGGGCACGTACTGACAGATGAGACGGGAGATCTCCCCCAGGTTACAGTAGGGCTCCTTCACCATCACCATGTGATATCCTGCCCCTGGGCAGAGCCACAAGAGAAGGGAGAGGAGGGTAAATCGCAGCCCAGCCTGGCCCTGGGGTGCCAGAGCAGAGAGGGATGCTAGGGCACCACAGAGAATTGATGGCTTTGCCTGGGCTATGGACATGATGCAGAAGCAAGTGTGGTGATGGGCCTCAGAAGGGGCAGAACAGCATGATGGGGAGCAAGCAGCCATCAGGCAAGGAGCAATGGGTGCCCTTCCCTGTCCTGTATACCCCTCCTGCTCCTCCCTGGCAAGGAGAAAACATTGAGCACAGCCTGCTTGCTCCTCCCTTACCGTATTTACGCTTGAGGAAGAGTGAGGAGCCACAGCACTGCAGCTCGCCCTTGGCCATGATAGCTATGCGGTCCCCCAGTAGGTCAGCCTCATCCATGAAGTGGGTGGTCAGCAGGATGGTGCGGTTGCTCCTCTGCTGCTGCAGTAGGTCCCATGTGGCCCTGCGAGAGGCTGGGTCCATCCCTGATGTTGGCTCATCCAGCATCACCACCTGCACACAGGAGATAGGTGCTGGTCAAAAAGTGCTGGGAGAGACACAGCAGTGCAGGAGGGGGCAACCCAAGGGCCCAGAAGGAGCCTTGACTTTGCCACATGAATGAGATGATCTTGCTTGGGGGAGCAGTTGCCAGGCAGCAGAGCTGCACTGCAGCCTCAGGGTGCTGTCCTCAGAGTCGTCGTCCTTTGTGGGGGTGCTCCTGCCCCCTCCTCGCTGCCCCTGCATCTCCCACTGGCTCACCACAGGTGAGGAACAACCTCAGAGCCACTAGAAGTACCTACGCTGGCCCCAGGGAGAAAGGTTCAAGGTGAGCCCCACTGAAGATGCTTGCCTTGGAGTCCCCAATGAGGGCGATGCCAATGGACAGCTTGCGCTTCATGCCGCCGGAGAGCGCCTTGGTCAGAGAGTGGCGCTTGTCCTCCAGGTTGAGGATCCTCAGGATGTGGTTGATCTCCTCGGGGCACTTGGAGGATGGGTACCCCTTCAGCTGCCAGACAGGGGGAAGGGAGGATTAAGCCCGCCTGCAGGGGTAAGTGAATCTGGCAGAGACCCTTCCTACCACATCAGCCACTGGCTGCTAAACCCCACAACAATCCCTCCTCCACACCCAGCCAGGAAAGTGGGAAAGCACAGATGGACTCCTGGCCAGCCCTGAAGGAGTTTGCACAGCTGGCGTGGGGGTTTCTGCGGAGCCATGCCGCCCGCGAGCCTCCATTCCTCCATCAGCCAAGCAGGGAGCTCCTGCCTGCAGATGAGGTGCAAAGAGGAGGCAAGGGCTGTTCTACTTATCATGGAATCATCGAATGGTTTGGGTTGGAAGGGACCTTTAGAGGCCATCTAGTCCAACCCTCTGCAGTGAGCAGGGACATCTTCAACTAGATCAGCTTACTCAGAGCCCCGTCCGACCTGACCTGGAATGTTTCCAGGGATGGGTCATCCACTACCTCTCTGGGCAACCTGGGCCAGGGTTTCACCACTCCCATTGTAAAAATTTCTTCCTTGTATCTAATCTGAATCTCCCCTCTTTAGTTTAAAACCATCACCCCTTGTCCTATCGCAACAGGACCTACTAAAAAGCCTGTCCCCATCTTTCTTGTAACCCCCCTTTAAGTATTGAAAGGCCGCAGTAAGGTCTCCCCCAAGACTTCTCTTCTCCAGGCTGAACGACCCCAACTCTCTCAGCCTGCCCTCACAGGAGAGGTGTTCCACCCTCTGATCATTTTTGTGGCCTCCTCTGGACCCACTTGATGTATCTCGCCATGCTTTCCCAGCCTCAGGAAGCCAGAGGGTGGCTGCAGTGTGGCTCCCCCAGGGCTGGCTCCCAGGGGCCCGGCAGCACTTCCCCCAAGCGCTGTGCTCACCCCTCCGTAGAAGTGGAGGTGCTCTTCCACCGTCATGTTGTCGAAGAGGACATCGTGCTGGGGACACAGGCCCAGGCTGCGGCGGATCAGGACCATGTCCTGGGAGATCTCGTAGCCGTTGATGTACGCCTGCCCCGCCGTTGGAGAGTGCAGACCTGGGAGGAGCGGGACGCAGTGGCCTCAGCTCAGAGCTGAGGACAACCCCGGGCAGCAAGGAGCCAGCGGAAAGGCAGGGGTCCTGCTGAGCACCACAACCTCCCCCACATAGCTTTCTGCCAGAAGTCAGAGCAAGCTGGTCTCTCGCTGGAGCCGGAGCATGGCAGCTTCCTCCTCCCGCCTGCAGGGTGGGCTGCACGGCATCCATAGGCGGGAGGTGGAGCTGGCAGTGCTGCCAGAGCAGGCAGGCAAGGAGTGAAGTGGGCAGGCAAGCCTGGCAGAGGTCCAGGCAAGGCCAGGGCAGACCTCCAGGGAAGGTCTCGTGAGCGCCCTTGGCTGGCAGGAGCAGCACAGAGTGACAGGGAACAGGGAGAAAGGAGCATGCCCACCATGCCAAAACAGGCTGTCTGGGGCTCAGCAGCTCAGGAGTGAAGACAGTCAGTTCTTGGCCCGTGCCCTCTCTGCCTTATCATGACAAAGCCTGCAGAGACCCATCTTAGAGCAGGTCCTTTCTCCTCTCAGGGCTCTCCACACAAAAACTGGCTGTCATTTCTCCCACTGCCTGATCCCACTCTCGTGGAGCAGGGACTCCTACCCTCCCTCCATCTCCCCAGGCAGCGTCATGCCTCTCAATACCCCGGCATCCCTGGCCAACAGCTCAGTGAACCAATGGTGCTCCAGGGAAGAGCAAAAACCCCTCCCCAACCTCAGAGATGGGGTTCAGCTCCCCTTTGCAAGTCAAGCCATCAGCCCTTCCCTGCCCCATGCCAGCCCCACAGCAGGACGCGGCTCCTACCTGTGAGCATGGACAGAGTGGTGGTCTTCCCAGCACCGTTGTGTCCCAACAGGACGGTGATCTGCCCTTCATACATGTTCACCGTTAAGTCCTTGACTGCCTCTTTCATCTTGTTTCCCACTTTGAAGACCTGTGGAGATCATGTTAATGAGTTGATGCTGCACTCAAGGCAAGTGGTCTCAGATCTGCCCCCTCCATTCCACCCAGCAGTCAAAGCTCATGACGTTCATGTGGTGTTGGCATTAGACAACAGGTCTAATTCAGGTTAAATATAGACGTCGCTGCACCTGCAAGTACCTAACACTTCAGCCCGCAACAAAATGCAGCCAGCTCTGGGGAAAAGCCTTACCTGCCTTACAGCAGCCAAGCAACTCATCTCTGGGTGAGGAGGACAGCAAAATTATAAGGAAGCTGTCTGCAGGCCTGCAGACAGCAGTTTTTACAAAAACAACATTACAATGTGTTTGTGCTGTGCTGAGCAGTCAGTACCTTGGAAAGGTGCTTTATTTTGATTCCCGACACGAGGTCAGCAGGTTCCTCCTCAATGTACTGGCTCTTCAGGGCTTTCTCGGGGTCCTCCTCCTCCTCCTTCTCTTTCCCCATGACAGTCCTGGGGCGCCCACACCAGTACGAGGGCTGATGGAAGAAGGCAAAGAGGGAGAAACTCAGGCACAGGCAGAAGGCATCTCTTCTCCCCAGCCTCGTCCACCCTCCTCCTCCCACGCAGATGCCTCCCACGGATCTGCAAGACCACTCTCCTTGGCCTGGGAATTGCCAACCAGCACACCTTCAGCAGGCAAGTCAGCCAGAAACTGCTCCTCCTGCCCTGCTGCCTTCCCCTGGTTTTCCCTTACAGCACGATTGCCCAGGATTACACAGGCAGCTCTTCCCCATCTTCATTCCCAAGGAAAACGTCAGTACTTCGATGAGAGGCAAAATTGCTGAGGCAGAAGCACCCCGCCCAGAAGAGTAATGGAGGATCACCCCCTCCAAAAACCTTGACACACACTAAATACAAAAATGCTGGGTCCAACTGCTGCAATCACAGCCTTTTCTTTGACCAGGCTCCCCAGGAATGAAAATAAGTGTTTGGGAACTTAAATCCCTGGGGAAATAGAACAACTCCTGGACTTCAAATCAGCATCCTGCTGTGGCTTTTGGCAGACAGCTGTATCTCTGCTACCCTGGTCTAGCTGCAAGAGGGAGTGGGATGCTGGAGTGAAACCATGCTGGGATAAAAAATTTAGAGGGGAGGAGGAAAAATCTCCCGATCAAATAACAAGGGATACAGCCACAGGATTAAAATTGATTGTGTCACTGTGGCTTAACAAATCCTCAGCAGCCAGCCAAGCTGCAGTAACCACCGCAGCTACGGCCGCTGAGGATGATGCCAAGCATTTGACTTGGCAAAGCGAGGGCAGCTCAGCTGACGGGGTGACAGTCATCACCCAGCCGCGGGTACTGGCACGTGGGGGCTGGCAGCGGGATGCAGACCGCCCAGCTCCACCTGGATGGCAGTGTTCGCAGAGTTTCAAATGACTGGATCTTGTTGCTCGCAGCTGGGGCTTCTCTCCAATGCCTCCGCTTGGGGCATGGAGACACTTAACAACACACTGGACACTAACAAGTGTTGGGTCAAAGATTTAAAGCCAAGAAGTCCTTAATATTCAGTAAAAAAAATATACAGCTGCATCAGCCTTTACTGAGGACATGCTGCAGACCCTTGATTTTGAAGGCCAGATGGTGCCACCCTTGTATGTTAGTCTAGCCCACTGCATAGCACAGAAGCGGGAACTGTCCCCCAGAGATGCCCGTCAAGCCCACTGGAAGGGGTGCGTAAGCAGTGCTCACCGTCAGGAAGAAGTACCACGGCTGAGGCACGCCATACTCCCCTGGGAAGACAGCCTCCACATACCAGGCCACCACGCCGTAGAGCACCGAGTCCAGGAGCAGCATCCCCAGCACTTGGACTAAGGTAAAGTTGTCGTCCACGCTGATGGGCTTCATGAGGTCCCTCCACTGAACGCCAGTCCCTGCAACGCACACGGGGCACTGCCTACCCCTCCATCCCCGGAAGGACAAAGTGCTCTCCCAGACCGTCAGACAGCATCCCCGTCCTAATTCACTGCTCGGTAACGAGAAGCATGTGCATGGCTCTACAATCCCTTCTACAGATGTTAGGAAAAGACACAGCAGAAGGCACACTGACATCTCAAGGCTCCCCACCCCATCACTATTCTGCCATCACATCCTCTGCAACTGCCCTGGGAAGAAGCAAACTCTTCTCCAGCCACTGCCCCTCCGTCACCGCAGCTGCCTTTTTAGTGCCACCACTTTGCAGTAGCGTAGCCACTGCTGGAACCAACAGCAAATTCTTATTAACATAGAAATTAAAGGTATAGATTGGGAAGGAGGAAATGCAATGGATTCCCATCCCTTAGAACAGAATTTGCTTGGTAATTAAAGTGATGATGGCATTTTGCACAACCCAGACTGCCAGGGGTATGGGTTCAGAGGGGCAGAGCCCTGGTGCTGATAAGACCCATGGAAGCAATCAGCAATTAGCCCTCCTGCTCTCGTTAGGAGCAGGAAAGTGCTTCTCCCTGACTTCTTTCCACCCTTCACACCACATGCAAGCCAGTCCCAACCCACCACAAAAAAAGACTGGCTCCTTTCCCGAGGGACGGGAGGCACTTGCTCACCTTTTCCTTCGAACATGCCTATAAGCTGTGCCCCCATGGCCATGGCCACATTGGAGATGAGGCAGGACGCCAGCTTCTGGCTGTGCGACATCAGGTCGTAGCGGGGCGAGATGAAGAAGTAAGGGATGTAGGAGAAAAAGTAGAGGAAGCCGCCAGCGGCAGCTGCGACATTTGCTGCCAGCACAGAGAAAAGCAGGAGGGAAAACGTCAAGAATATGATGATGCCACGAGTATTTCCCACCAGCTTTCCATCCATGGAGAGTCAAGCCTTTCGCACAAAGAGTGGTTACAGGGGGGCAGGATGAGGACTTGCCCAAGTCACACGGCAAGGCAGGAGCAGCCCCGGACCCTGACCCCACGGTGGGCAGCTGCAGAAGCCCCCTGCCCATCCCAGAGCAGAGCATCCTGAGGCCAAGACAGCCAGATGATGCCCTAATGCATAAGCTTGTCTGGTTTGGGAAACGGCGGTACACACATCCCTTCCCATGCACTGTGAGGAAAATGCAGCCAAAAAAGGGAAGAAACCCCCCAGCCATGTGTCGAACCAACACAGAACCCTGTGCAACCTCACATAACTCTGGAGCTGGCCCTGCTTTGAGCAGGATGGACTGATGACCTCCAGAGCTGCCTCCCAACCAAAACTAACCAAAAATTTTATAGCATGAGGCCCATAACGTCCCCCCAGCTCCGCAGGTCAGCAACACGAGGAGGCAGCTGGGGAGGGACTCACCTCTCGAGAAGAAGGTGCTCACCATGAAGTTGAAGGAGATGGAGGAGATGGAGAAGATGGCGAGGAAGGTGAACACCAGTGTGGGGTCACTGTTGGTGAGCACCGCTCCCTGTTCACTCACCTACCGAGAAAATCTGGTTATGCCCAGGGCTGGCAAAGCCGGCCACAGCTGCAGGCACATGTGAGCAGCCGAGACCTGACGTTTTCCATGGGTTAAAGACAAACTGAGAGATGGGTGAGAATGCCCAGGCCCTCCTAGACCACTCCAGAGGGAAGAAATATGGGTTGTCTTTATGAGATGCAGGGTCTAAGAGGCAGGGGACACCTTGCTCAGCATCCAGGCAGCCACCTCCTGCTTCTCATGGTGTGGGTACAAGCAGAGAGGAGAGCTCAAGCCCCACCAAGGGCATGCAGGGCTGCAGGAGCGGGGTGGACCTGCTCTGCACGGGACTGCCTCGGCCTCCTGTGGGGCTCCCACCCTTCAGCACCCTCCTGGGGAGGTCACCCCTGCCGTGAAAGGCAGCTCTGCCCACCCAGCTCTGGAAAAGGCCAAATCCAGCCTCCATTACACACATGGAGGTGTCCTGAGACACCAGGATGGTCCAGCCCACGGCAGAGGAGCCTTGTCATCCCTGTGCCTTGCCAGCACAGAGCTGCTGGCCTGCAGAACAGTGGCCTGGGGAGAGACACTCACCTTGACACAGAAGAGCACGGTGACGAAAAACACGGACACCAGGAGGAAAAGGAAGAACATGAGGAACCAGGCGCTCCAGTGCAACCAGTTGCTGAGGCCCATCATGTGCATGTACTCCTGTGGGGAGGTCACGCTGTCACCCCGGGCTGCATCCACACTTCCCGGGCACGGCCGGGGCGAGGTGGAGGCCCTGGGCAGGGTGACGGTGGCTTTGCCCTGCAGCACTGCCGGGGGAGGTGGCAGCCCCAGGTCCCACCAAAGTGGTCCTGCGCAGCCTTCAGCATCACATGGTGCCCCCCACCTCCCTGGACGGGGACTGCCACCACCACAGGAGAACATCTCCCCAAAGAGCTGAGCTGAACCCAAAACCACAGCAGCTGATGCCAGCGGGGCCACCACGGTCACCTGGCAGTGGGGCAGAGGGCAGGACAACCCCACGCCCAGGGGAAGCCAAACCCTGCACACTCAGCCCTGCTGTTGCAACCACTACAGCTCCAACCGCCCCCACAACACAACTCAGACACATGGGTTTCTACATTCAAAAGACAAAAATCTTGCTTCCCACACACTCAACTCTTGAATCTACAAAACTCTTGAATCCACAAATGTTGCCCTCTCTCCAAGGCACCTTCCTGCCCAAGAGAAACACTAGCCCTCTGGTCCAGCAGCCTTGGCCGCACGGCAAGGAGTGCCGAGCTGCATCCTGGCAGCAGGATTAGCAACATTCCTCCCCAGGGCTTGCTAATCTGCTGCCATCCCCACCTCCTGCTCACTGGCTCCAAACCCGACGGGGATTTTGTTCCTAATTTAAAGGCAGCATCTGTTGGGAAACGCCGCAGAGGGAGGGCAGCACCCAGAGGTCCCACTGCTCACGTTACCTTCAGCTTCTTCTCCTTCTCGTGCACGACAGCGCGGACGATGTTGAGTGAGGTGTAGGTGAAGCTGAGCATGAGCAGCAGGGGCAGCTGATTCTGGATGGCGAGGAGAAAGAGGTCGTTGACGTACGTTGGGTAGGGGAAGCGCTGCACCACCACCGTGATGTTCTCCAGCAGGCTGGTGGAGCTGGCATTGGCGTGGTACTGCATGATGGCTCTGTCCACTGCGTGCTGCACTGCCAGGAAACCTTCTCGGATATAGCCTGCATGGCAAAAACAACACAGGGGAATAGAGATGGGTCCGGGTTTTGGAGAGATGTGCGGGCAGGAGAGAAATAGCCTTTTCGGATGGGATTGCTCAGGAAGAAGAACAGGAAACAAAAGAAGAGCTTGCAGGAAAAGCAAAATAAACATCACTATCGACACACTCCTGCAGACACAGAGGGGCTCGGGAAGGATTTAAATCACAGCAATTTAAATCTCTCATAATCATCATTTAAAAGCAGCTGGCAGGAAAACTCAATCTAAACTGCATTTGCCTTTCTGCAGGCATGGCTTTATTTTTGTAAGGGGGGAGATTCTCCATCGTCATTAACCACTGCCAGTGTCACTGAGCTTGTATTTCGTCCTTTTGGTTTTTCTGTAAACCAAGAGAATACAGGATACTACGCAGGTTTTGGTGAGGAAGGATATATCCCGTTACTCACGCATTTGGCTTAAATTTTTATGCATTAGGAAACAGTGAAAGAATCTTAATTTTCAACTAGTTTATTTTTATGTGGGATTTCTGCCACATTTTACTTGAATAGAAACATTCTGTATAAAAAATTCTGCTTACAAAGCCCCAAACGAGCATTTTGAGAGTTAGTTGCTGAAAATGACCTAGACAGCGAAGGAAAAAGTTAAGAATACGAGATCATGAACAATGTTTTATATTAACTAATTTACTAAACAAACGCTGTAGCGAGGGAATTGATCTGGGCTCCTGGTCACCCCGTCCTGCAGAACTGTTGAACCAGCAGATATCGCCCCCTCGGGCTCAGGCTCATTTACAACTGCGTGAGCAATTCCCCCGCTTTCTCGGCCACGCCATTGAACGATGGAGGGAGAAACCCGACCGAGGGAAATATCCCTTTGCAGCCACAGAGGAAGCTCCCCAAAAATCAAGTCCTAAGCCAGCGCCAGCTCCAGCAACGTCCCTGCTGCCTCCTGCTTGGTTGCTGGTTTGGCTTTCCTTAAAAACCTACGTTCAAACCACAGAGTTGCTCGTTTACTTTTGAAGTATTTAAGCAGCATGACAAACACTGAGCAGTTTGGACACTGAAATAAATTTTTCATTAAAAATATAAAAGGGGAAAAAAAACCCCAAATTTAAATTTTAAAAAATTCATGTAAGTAAAATTTATTCTTATCCAACCCCGCTCAGCAGAGGTACCCAGAGGCCAGCAGTGTCCAAGTCATCACAGGGTAAAATTTAAATAAATATTATAAATAATAAATAATTAAAATATTTAAATTTAAAAAATTATTAATCTGTTTTTTAAAATTAAACTATTTATACAAAAGCTCACAGCCTCAGTGAATCTCTGTAATGAGCTGAGCTGCATCATTTTCTGTCCAGCCCATCTCTTTGGCTGTGTAATAGCCCGTGGCAGAGGAGAGGTGGCCCTCACCTGGTGTCCCCCCATCAGCAAACTTGGCCTCCCGGGGCCCAGGCAGCTGGAATAGCGGGAAGAGGTAGCTGGTGTGCCAGTCCCGGTCCAGGTTGGGGTTCAGACCCGTCTGCTCGCTCCGCGGGGCGTTCCTCGGGCTATACTTGAAGCGCAGCTCATAGTCAACCTGGAAGGAGCACACAAAGGGCGTCGCAGGCGGGACAGAAAGAAGCGATGTCCGGACCGCGGAGGATGCCGTACCCCCGCGTCTTCGTGTACCCCCTGGCTCCGCTCACCTGGAGGGGCAGCGGGGCCGTGCTCTGATGGAAGTGGTGCTTGAACACGACGGCGGCCAGCACGCTGCCCGAGCGGTTGTCCGACTTGACGTACTCCTCAAAGTCCCGCTCTGAGGCAAAGCCCTGAGCTGTGGAGGGAAGAAAGACGGAGATGCAGGTGCGGAGCATGGCAACTCAACACAGGCTGATGCTCAGCCATCACCGATAACTTCATTTTGGTCCAAGACACAAGGGATGCGCTCCAGCCGGAGCTGGGAATCACCACGGCTATCAGACACAGGGGATTTGATCTATACGGCATGCTGTGGTGCCCATCACGGGGCATGCAGACAGTACTCCTCGAGAGCAGGAGTCAGCTCTCCTTTCAGAGAAAATCCTAACGTCACTTTCAGCTTGGAACATGAAGTGCTAAAATTCTCTGTGCAACAAGATTTCCAAAAATACTTTGTCTCAGTGAAGCGACAGCCACACACTTTAACTATTTTAGGGCAATATTCTTCTAGGTGGAAACTGCAACAAAACGCAACCAAAAACCAAAACAAAATCCTGTAGTTTTAGTGAAACAAAACCCAAACCATTTCCTTGAAGTTCTGATAGTATCGATGCATCCCTGAAACAGAGCATCAGGATTTATCAGAGTAAAAATTCATACCGATTTCTGGGGTGGAAGCCGCAGCCTCCGGCCCCTGCTCACCTCTGATGCTGATGGGTAAAGCTTTCTCCACCGCTTCGGCAATGCTCCTGACGGCGCTGCTGTTGGAGGGGATGTAAGCCAGCTCCCAGGGGTTGCTGGGCTGCCGGCGGTAGAAGAAGCCCGGCAGGTCATCCACGGACTCAGTGGGGTAGATGGTGGCGTTGGGGTGGCTGATGGAGTGCACCCGGTGCCGCAGTGCTATCAGGATGGCGGCAAAGAGCAGCGGCAGGCAGATTTCAATAACTGTCACCAAGATCTGCCGTTTCTGCAGGAAAGGTAAAGGTTAAAAAAAATTATGTAAACACTGAAGGTAGATCAAACACAGTAACGAGGTTCCAGGCATGCAAACACCATGTAACAGAAGTGTTCTTGCATTTCCCAAGGTTTCACAACCTGGGTTTTTCCAAAGCTGAAGAACACTGCACCAGTTCCTGCATCCTTCAGGACCTTCCAGCCAAGGTGTCCCCTTCCCTAAGCACTGCTCTGTCTCAAACCACCCTCCTTTAGAGCCCTCCCCACCACACTGCTGGGTTTGAACCAGCCGAGCTGTTTGTTTGCCCTTTCCCTGTGCAACAGGACTCTGCCCAGGAGCAGGCAGCACTCATGACTTGCCTATACCACTCCTGCGGGCAACCGCAGCGATGCACCTCCTGCGAAGGGGGCCCATGCCACAGGACCAGCCACAGCCAGGAGAGCAAAGAGAGCAGCTTTCACCACGGCAGAGCGACCTTGCCCAACATTTACAGGGCTGGGAGCTAAAAATACTGTAACTAAATGAAAGATTGGGACAAGCAAGCAGTGGGGAGGTAAAGCAGAGCAAAGCTAACGCAGTCAGGGAAGTTTTTTCTGCCAGAGCTTGGCAGCTGCAGGCAGAGGGATAGAGGCTCTGTGACCCAGCCAGGGATAGGACCCAGCAAAGCCTCTGGCTACAGGCATGGGTGCCCTCATACAGCACAGGGAACATACCCACGAGCTCAGCCTTCACCCCAAGGCCTGTCTGCACTAAATACAGTGGCTCACTTATTATTTTTAATTGAGGTTCAAGCAACCGGACAATGAACTTCAGTCTGGTGAACACATGCAGGCAGCTAAACTGGAGCACGACCCTCCAGTGGTTTTCCCCCAGGGCTACCTCTCCTGCAAACTTCCCACTAGCTACCAACACCTGCCACCAACCCAGGTTAATTAGCATCCAACCCAGGCTAATTAGCATTTAAAACTCTGCTAATCCCAGGGGAACTGGGGTCATCTCTGACCAGAGAGGCAGGGGAAGCAGCAGTCCCAACCAGTACCATGCATGCCCATGTTCCTGCAGCACAACCCCCTTGATCTATTTTATGGCAGGAGCCAGGACACACTGCCAGCCAATGGAGTTATGCTCGTAAAAATCACTGCAGAGGTCCTATATGCCTGCAGGGAGGGGAGTGGTGAGCACCAGGCTGCTCCCACTGAAGCTGCATCACCCAGATGGGGCAGGGATGGGAGAAGGAGGCAGCTCCCTGGAGGGCACGGCTCAGCCCTGTGCCCGGCGCAGTGGCAGCAGCCAGGCAGGTCTGGGTAGGAGAGGTAAAATCCAGACCCAGCCGTCTCATTTCTTCCTGCAAACCAAGCTGCCTTCACCTGAGCCCAGCCCAGGTGCAAGTGCAGCACAGCAGCACAACAAACCTCAATCACTGCAGTGACAGCTAATGAGACATCCCCTGCCACAGGGAGCAGCTCTGGGCACAGGGATTCACATCTGCTCGCTTGGAGCATATGCCCAGAGCAGAAGCAGCAGCATTAACATCTGAGGACTCTGGCTAAGACAGGCTTTACAAGACCAGGGAGGGGAGGTTTTCTACCCTTCCCTCCACCAGGCTGGAAAGAACACCACCACAACACACAAAAGGAGCACCAAGAGGTTTATTCTCACACCTTTGCTGTCTCAGCAATTGGTTTTTATCCAATGGAGGAGCCCCTTGCTGACTTCTCTGCACACCTCCTGCCTGGCCCCACGGCCGCTGGCACGGTGGTGCCACGGCCCGGATCACAGCAGGGCACAGCAATGGGCTGCAGCATTGTAAAAAACGCACCTGCAGATGGTGGGTACCCGTACACGGTGAGCACACTGCAGGCAGGGTATGGCTCAGCCCACGTCAGGGCTCCTCACCTGCCTGTGCTGACCACGTGCTGGAGGCAGCACCCCGGCTGCCCTGAAAGCTCCAAAAGCTCTGCAAACACCAAGCACTGAGCTGTGCTGACCGTGGAGCTATACCTCCCGCCCCTCTGCGGAGTGGAGAAAGGTTTTACTTTTTAAATGGGGGTAGGGTGAAAGCAGCAAGCAGGGCATGCTGAGGTGGGCAGAGTCTCTGGTGGAGCAGAAACGGAGCCCTGAGCACAGACCAGCCCAGACCTCCCAGGAAGGGGGACAGTCCATCCTGCAGCAGCTGGGATGAATTGGCTCTCAGCCGGTTTGTCAGGAGGGCACACACAGGGGTACGGCCATGCAGCTGCTCCCTGCACCACCCCAGCCCTCAGCACCCGCTGCGAAAGCCAAAAATCCCTCTCTGTGTTTCCCTGGGGAAGAACTGTCCACTCTGACCACAGCCAGGGACAAGCCACAGCTGCAGCCAGCTCTGGCAGCACAGCCAGGAGGCAGCAGCTCCAAGGAGGCAGGGGAAAAGGAGCCTTTCCAAAGGCCACGCTCATAAAAGTGATCGCTGCAGATATCTGATGGTTTTATAATGCAGCTGTGTCGGACCAGCTGCCTCCCACTGATTTACTATTGTATTAACCCCCTCTCAGTCTCCTGGGCTGTCTCCAGAACGGTTGCCTGGCTCCCTGAACTCGCAGGCTAATACACATTTACCAGCACAGGCTTTTGCTGCCGCAAAAGTCATTTAAGCTGCTGTATTCCAGAAGTGACAGGGATACTCATCCATAACCACTACCTCCGCCTGGCCAGGGCTGCCCCAGCTTTGAACAAGACACGTGTCCCAGCATCCATCTTCACATCGGTGTGATGATGGCTTGGGAGCTCTGCGTCTTCACCAGGAGCACTTTTTTTTTTGTAAAGGACTCCAGGTCATATTCTGGCACAGTAGATACGAGTCAGCTTGTGGCCTCAGAAAATACGACGAGAGGTGCCCCCGCTCCAGAGTGCAGCCAGAAGACAACGCTATTCCCCTGCAGAGGGGGTGGAGGATTGTCCCACACGTGTCTAGGGTGTACAAGGGAGGATTCGCAGGGCTGGCCATCATGCACACCCACAGAGCACACTCCTGACTGCAAATCAGACCTGCTGCCGCTCCCTTCAGTCACATCTGAGCCCCGCTGCCTGCTCCCTGCCCTGCCGGAAGGCCGGACGCAGGCAGCCCAGCCAACCCTTCACTCTTCCTTTTGTTTATTTTTAAAGCAACATCGTGCTGATCTGCAGAAGGGCAACTGAAAGCATAAAGCCAGGCTGCAGCAATCTCTGCTCCTTCCTCTTCCGCCTCTGCCAGGGTCGACTCTGGGTCCCAGTGGAGTCACAGCTTCCGCCCAGGAGCGCCTGCACACTGCTTAAAGGCGCTGCGGCAGCAGACGAGACGCTGCTGGTCAGCGGGGCAAGGAGGCCCCGAGGTCCTGAAATCCCTCATCATTAGCCAGCAGCGAGTTGCACTGGGGGCAGATGCTGGGACGGTGGTAGTTTAATTTTTTTAAGACCCCCAAAAGCTGCTTCTGAGGGCTCTAGAAAGTAATGGAGGAAAAAAAATGTGGGTCCCAGTGGGTTCAGAGGCACCATACAGCAACCACCATCTCCAGAGGAGGCTGTGTAACAAGATTGCTCAAGAAACCCACCGTCGCACACGAGGGTGCCTGGGTCCTCCTGCCCCGTGAGAAGGGGGAGCTGAACTCACGGCCAGACTGCAGAGGGAGAGGAATAGCACATTCAAATGGCACTCGAGGGGACAGGGGCAACTGAGCACACAGCCCTGCCCGACTCTCCCCGATGCAAAAGCAGAGCCCCACCACATGCACAAACAGATCTGTTTTCCTCCAGAAAATGCCTTGGGCCCATGGCGAAGGTTTGATGGAGAATCAAGATCCCGGGCAAGCTCTGAGACACCCACATTTAGTGATGACAGAGGCAGCCCCCGCGAGAGCGCAGCACCAGCCTACCTGCAGGATGTAGTTCTTCCAGAGCAGCAGCCCAAACTGCCTGAGAACAACCATCCTCCCATCAGAAGGGGACCACCGCCACTGCTCCGCAGAACCCTGGAAGAGAGGAGAGAGCCATGAACGCCGGGCGCCCGCGGACCCGGGTGGCAGGAGGGCAGCATCCCACCTGTCGGCGACCCAAGGGCAGCTCTCTGTTTCCAGCCTGATGTCGCAACAGCTGGCTTGGCCCCAAACAGGGGAAGATAACTGTTAGGCTCCCTCTCCAAGGGTCATTACTGACCCGTAAGAGCCAGAGCCCGTGGTTTCTGGAGCGACCCGTTCCCGGTCATTGGCATGACCCAAGCTGCAAGAGAGAGAGGCCGCTGTTTAGAAACCCAACCCATGAGCACCAGCGGTCCTTCACGCAGCAGCCAGCAGGGAACAGCTTTCCTTAAGCAATGAGAGCACTGACTTACAGAACTGCAAACACCAGCCCGAGGAAGGCTACCAAACTCCTTGCAGCCCATTATTTTGGGACTGGTGCAAGATTTGAAGTTGTGCCTCCACCTCCTGCAATGTGAAGGGTTGGTTTTGCAACGTTAACGGTGCTTTCCCAGGAGAAACTCTCCTTGGAGAGGTGAGGATGAGAAAAGGGCAGGGAAGCAGAAGGGAAGGTCAGCACTCAGGGACGATATGCTTGAAGATGATACACCCGCGTCCTCGCCCTCTTTTAGGAAGTATCTGCCATCCCTCCAAGTCGTTTTTGTCTCCATTTGCAGCACTGGGTCCTGACAAAGCACTGCTGTCCCATCAGGGTCACGCTCGCAGCAAGTCACCCAGCAGTGTGGCACAGAGAAAGGGCAGCCCTGGCACAAGCAGAACCGCCTGCCCACGCTGCTGGATACAGGGCAGCTTCCAGCCGAGCAGCCCCTCAGCCTCCCAGCACAGCAAAACCCCTCTTCCCACAGCGACAGGGCCAACCTGGGTCACAGCAGCACCCATCAGCCCTGCCGCACCCTCCACGAGTGGGCAGCTACCGGGTTCATCTCCGAGAGCCTGTGCTCCAGGCCCTGTCAGCACCAAAATCCTCTGCAGAGACAAGGACGGGCACATTACCTACTAGCAATGTCCCAGAACATGCCCGGTTGGGATGGTATCAGCTCCTTGGACCCAGCCAGCACCCACCAACATCAACAGGGAGTTTAGGGTGCCACAGAGAGGGGAGGCTGGTAACCCAGCCCGCCCAACCTTTGCTCCCGGATCAGTGACTGGTAAATGCACATTGTGAGCAGAGCACCGACAGCTGGGAGCAACTGAGCTGCAGCGAGAGCAAGCTAAAAAACCACATAGGTCTGCGGGCAAAGCAACAAGCATCCATCTACCTAGCCTGCCTTACGCAACCACCTCCTTGAGCCCTCCAGAAGCGTCCTCCTGGCTTGGCATGCACCTTCCCATCCCCAAACCAAAATCCAGGTGCGTTCACAGAGCAAAACACACCACCTTCTTTTTGCCACTCCATGCGCAGAAGTCCACAACAGCAAGAGACATCTGTGCTTGAGCATCCTGCTCTGGGACCCAGAGAAAAAAGCAGAAGAGGTCCACTCCTGCAGCCCAGAAAAGCCCATCAGACACCCCCCAAGCAGCAAGCAGGGAAGGAACAGCAAAGGGGACTTTGCAAAGGCGGCTGCTGCCAGATTTCAGCTTAAACACCTTCAAGATCATCACAAAGCACCGTGTCTCCAGCTGGCCTCCAGTCCACACGTGCCCTGGCAGAAATGCCACCGCTCTGCCATAGGACCCCTTATAGTAGGTCCCCCAGCCCCACATACAGCGCACGGCAGGATCCAACACACCTCCAAACAAGCCCCCCAGGAGCAGAAACCTTCCTCCCATGCTGCCTTGAAGGGCATCCAGAGCAAACCAAGGGAATCGGACTTCTTTTGCTCGTTTTAAAGACGACGAAGCCAACAGGTCAGGCTGGAGAAGGCTGCTGCCCTCACAGAGATCCCACCTCCTGCTCCCACATCTCTCCTGGCTGCTTGCCCTGCCGCACCCTCCAACGCAAGCTGGACCCCCCCCGACCGCCCACGTAGGTGTTACGGCTGCCATCGGGGCCAGTACATCACTGAGAAAATGTCAAGCAGCTCTTGGGTAACACAAACACTACGCAAAGGCAGGAAACTTCATCATTGCCAATAAATTTTTCCCAAGCTTTTTAGGGTCCCAGGAAAACCTGTACTGGACCTTTCGCTCACTGGAGAACAAGAGAAGGAAGAAGCTCAGTTACAACAGGGCTACTCTTACCAGATTTGAGAGCAAAAAAAAAGCTTTCCAGGCTCTGGGCATCCACAGAAATTATTTTTTTCAACATAGAAGGGAAAAACTCTTTTGGAAGGTGCTACCTGGATCAGCGCCGAGATGCCCATGACCACAGGCAGTTCGGGCAGGGGTCCCATTCGCCCCCCTGCCTGCGTTGCAGACCACCTTTGGCAGGAAAGGAGCGCTGTGCACAGCCGGTTCAAGACGACCACAGAGGCCCGGCTCGTACCTCACAGGAGCACCCCCTGCAATGCGCTTGCCTCCTTGTGCGGCGGCAGGTTAGGTTGTCCCCTCTGGAGCGGCTCTCCTGCCTGACCTCAGCCCTACGCGCTGCAAGGCAAGACTGACTTTCCCAGCAAGAGGCACAGAAAAAGATCTGGGGGAAGAGAGAGACGACCACCACCAGCTTCTGGCAGAACAACCCAGTTCCTCTCCCCCTCACTGGAAATACCCTGCTCTCCACACCCAACCGCACCAGGAGGAAGAGTTTCCTAAATACATGAGTGCAGATTTGCCCTGGTCATCCCCAGGGAGGTCAGCGAAGAAGGAGACCCTCCTCGCCACCTGGACACCACCACCGGCCCCTGCCACACCGCTGGATCCGTGCTGGATAATGTGGCAGCTGTGCCAGCTGTCAGCCTAGACCTGAGCTCTCCTGCCGGTGGATTTAGATGAGGACAGGCTGAGGATCGGCAGGGATCAAGGCCACAGCATCCCACCTCCTGACCCACTTCCATGTCGCCTCATCACCGGGAGCCGGCCATCCCTGGCTGCCGTCTCAGCAAAAAGGGACGGACGAGCTGAGCAAAGGCCATGTACTCCCGGGAGCTGGCAGTTATTTTAGAGCACTCGCCGCATTTCTGCTCTTCTGATGTCCCGTTCCCATAGAAACGAGGCCTGGAAATGGCAGACGTTGCTTTTTTTTTTCTTTCTTTTTAATAAAATCGGCGTTTCTCCCCACCGACTTGCAGAGGCACCATGTCATCCCTAGAAGATGAGCTGCAGACCCTGCTGGGTGCCTCCGTCTCCGTGGCCATGCCAAGGACCACACCAGGGCGGTAGCATCATATCCCCAGCGAGGGATGTCAGTACCTGGGTGCTTCACACACTGCCACCAAAGCGAGAAACACCTCTCTGCTCCCCACAGTGCCCATGCTGGAAACCAAAAGCATGAGCACCCATGGCAGGGGGAAGGATTTTTTTTTTTAGCCAGCATTTTCAGGTAGAGTAAGCGATTTCCAATGCTTGCGCGTCTGGGAAACACCAGGTTCTGCAAAAAGCAACCAGAGCCGGCGGCCGCCAGACCAGCCACGGGTGTCTGGAGGCGTGCAGCCCTTGCTGCTGTTTTTACTTATCCCCCCTTGCCATTCACAGAGATGCAAGAGTCACGACACAGCCAGACCATAAAAAAAAACCCCACCTACCGCAGCGTGAGAGGTTGTGCAAACAGAGCAATAAAACTTTCTAGGAGGCTGCAAGCCCAGCGGGGTGCAAGGGGCTGCTGACCCAGCGCAGGCACCGAGCACGCAGGACCCAGCAGCCTCGCAGCCCTCTGCAAGACCAACACTCCACCGAGTTCCCTACGGATCTGGTTTTTTCCCCAAATGGGAACTTCAGGTCTTTAAATATAGAAGTAAACACAAACAGCGCTGGGGCTGGACCCCGTTTGCAGAACCGGGGGGTTGGATTTGTGCCTGGCCAGTGCGCCGGAGCAAAGCAAGGCGGGGGCTGGAGGGCCCGGGGAGCCTGGCAGGCTCCGAGTCGCGTGCCACAGCAAGCCCTCCTGCTCGGGCAGCGGCAAGGGAGGAGGGAAGAAGCTGCTGCATCTAGAGCTGGTCGCACCCTTTGCTTTACAAACGCTGTGGCTGGTTTGCCTGGAGAGTTTGCAGTTGCACGTAAAAAGCCAAACTCCGCAAATTCAGTGGCCTCGTGGATTTGGCAAAGCAACGAGGCCTGGAGCCCTCATGCAAAGCACCTCCTGGCTCTGAGCCGCCCAGGCCAGGCCGGGCAGGACGCGCCAGCGGGGCACGCAGCGAGCCCACGGCTGAGCTCCCTCCGCTCCGTGACCACCTGTGCTGGGGCCCTGCTTGCCGCGGGCCAAAAGCAGATGCAGAAATAGCCTGTGCATCGGTGGTTTCACATGGCTGAACCCCGGAGACCCAAACTGCGGCTTATTTATACTCTTTGGAGGTCGCCTGTATCAGCACTACCTGCTTGCCCGGGGGCCCGGGGTGCTCGCCGGGTCACCGCAGCCCCCGAAGCCGGTGTCGCAGCCCCGCAGTGCCGCGGGGAGGGGCGGCCCACGCAAG
>WEKW01004333.1:150718-167282 GCA_013389905.1 Sula dactylatra | reverse complement strand
CGTGGTGGGCGGCGGGCAAGGCCTGGCTCTGGCTGTTAGGCCGGACACCGCGCAGCGGCCCGCAGCCGCGCTCGGGGGTCGGTGGCGGCTGTCGGGGTGTCCTAAACCCCCGGAGTCTGCCGCGAACAGGCGGGGCGGAGGTGGCACTGCCGGGTCTGGCATTCCCACCCTAGGCGTCCCTGCGCCGGTGTTAGTGCTGGCCTAAGACCGGGCGGAGGCTGGGCTGCTGTTCTTTGATGAAATGCACCTCCTTAGGGGCCCTACTTCCGCTTTCTGGTTTTTAGGTTCAAAACCTAAACGCTGCTGGCACCGTGCAGGAGCTGCTGTGTTGTAGGTGGTGTCGAAATGTCAGTTCAGGTTTCTTAGCCTGTTTTGGAGGCTAAAAGAAAGCAGCTAAATCATCTGGGCTGTTTCTCAGCTGTTGAGTGACTGCTGATCTTTTCTCTCCGGTCTAGTCGTAAACTTCCAAAGGAAAGGTTTCGATCTTATTCTCCATTGTTAACTTGGCAACACTGTTCAGGAGGAATTTTATTCATTAGTGAGCTTTGCCCGATATTTGGCTTTAGTTTCTTTTTAATTACTTATACTGTTGTATGACAAGGTTTGGGCATCTTTAAAAAGATGTGATATTAGAAAAAGAGAAAATAATTGTTATAGCGGAGTGTACTTGTTTAGAAACACCTTTTGGATGATGAGCCGCAGACAACCTGTGTATAGCGCTCGGCCTAAGAGCAGGAGAAGAGGAATTACCCCAAGCCAAGTAATGGGTGCAGATCTTTTTAGAGGGGAAGGCCACATATGACTCTAACATCCATGCAGAGCAGAAGGGACTTTGGCATCTCTTACAGACTTGACAAACTACAAAGCGAGCTTGAGGGAATGCTCAGCAAATGAATTTGGGTGTGCCTTTGAGATGCTGCTAATGATTTGTTCTTTACATACGCCCTTCAAAGCACCCCACTACTATAGCCATGCCTAGATGCTTCTGTGACGTATGCAGAACTGCACTCGAAACATGTCAGGCTTGCTGTGCTTCTGGAGCAAGGTAAGAATTATTTTGTAGTAATCTGGGAAGATGCTGTCACAGAGGAGGCTTTTGCAAAGACCAACTGAAAGAAGCAGAGGATAAGTAAAAGCTAGCTGCACAGGTTGTATTTAATGATGCAGCTGACACTGCAAGTACCTCTTTTTCCATGCTTCTGTAACCACATCTGTTCCATCCTTCCACAGCACAGCCAGCATCTGGAACCTGTCCTCAAAAGCAAAGATACTCCCTCAAACTTGTGAGTTTTGATCTGTTTGGGTAGGGAATAGTGCATAGTGTACTGTGTCCAGGGCCCGACCCATTTGGCCTGTATGGCTAAGAGTGTCCGAGGAATTTGGAGAAAGTGGTCATAGAGTGCCCTTGTAGCTTAGGAGATGGATATAACTTCCTGAGAATGTCGGGCTTGGATTTCAGTAGAAGTTGGCTCTTCCACTAAAGGTGGGAAGAAAAGCGGTATAAGGATTTAAAAAAAGGAAAAGCCTTCATCCCAAAACGTGCCTCTTGAATCCACCAAGCTCTGTAATCTCCAAAACTGAATTTGGTGGTGTAAGGCAGAGATCTTGATTCATTAATGTCAGACCTGCTTTCTTCCTGTATGGCAAGTGTGTGCGTACCCTGCTGTAGTCAGGGGAAACTGGGAAGGTTAGAATTTGGTGGCTGTGCTTAGTGTGATGCACCAGCACCGAGAGACTCTGTAAGGCCAGAGCGCATCTTTAAATTGAACAGTAATTATAGCTGGAGTTCAGAGCCAGCTTTCTAGGCACTTGCCAATAACTTGGGTTCTCCAGAAACATGGTATTTCCAATAACAGCTGTTCTGCAATGGAAATTCAATTGATTGATTTTCAGTAGCTCACAAACCAGAGCAGAAAGGCTTTTCTTGTCTGCTGTGGCTCTTGGGGTTTGCTTGTCTGTGGGAAGACCAGTGCTGACTAATGGCTCTGGGGGGGACCTGGTGGTGCCCACTCTTGAAAAATCCCTCTCCTGTTTGTCTGAGAAGAGCCATTTAAAAGGATGGAGAAAGAATACAGTGTTAATGAGAAAAGACAGCTAAATAACACAAAGCTAGAACCGGTAGGTGGGAAACTGTAATCACTTTTGTATGCAACACTCCCAACTCCTCTGTTTTGCACCTTTGGCATCTTTTGGCTTTTTGCTTGGTAGCCTGATGGTGTGGCCCAGCCCTTGTGGTTGTGGAGGACTGTCGAGTATGATATGGCACATGAGAGCATTTTGGCTCCTGGGTTTGATGGCTCAGGTTGGCTCACCAGGCAAGGTGCAGAAAAAAATATCCTCTGGAACACGGTCATTTGTGTTGTCTGGAGCCTGCTGATCCTCCGGCTACCTTGGCCAGTTGTGGGTAGGGCCTTTGATATCAAACCAGCCAGAACAGAAAACTGGTGCCTCCTCCCATGCATAATAGCATCTGTCCTAAGTTAGCTTGCAGTATGCTGAAAATATATATGTACGCACACACGCGTGCACAAGTGTGTGTGTAGGCAAACATGTACATATTGACAGTAAACTATATGCATTTCAGGTTACTCAGTAACAGGAGTAGTAAAAGGGCAGTAACGTTTGCTGGTTTAAACAGGGGGATTGTAAGATGTCGGCATGCTACCCAGGCACTTGAATGTCACAAATACAGATTTTCTTGTTTTACTTTCTCACAGCTAGAATAAAATGTTATAGTTCTTTGTTGGGACTTGCCTGTTTGCAGAGATAACCTCATCTGTGTTGTGGATAAGGAGGTCACCTCTGCCTCTGGGACAAGAGCTCTAGGCTGCCAGGTGGTCTGCATTGTCTAGACGCTTTTAACCCACAGACAGTTCTAAGTGGTGGTGCTTGAAATGTCTGATTTCAGACAGCAACTCCCTTGTTCTGTGCAGATGCTCAGAGTTTATGTGGTTGTTAGGCACAGCATTAAATAGTGAACCAAAAGACCTGAGCTCTGGTCTCAGCTCTGTTGCTGATCTGGTGTCTGATTTTTTTTTTTTTTGGGTGGGGGGTGGTGTTGCTCTCTTTAAAATGAGTAGTGAAGGTCTTGTAGCAGTCTTGCCCAAGTTTCCCTTTGTAGCAGGGTGTGTGTGGCTGAAGTAATGCTTCTCTTTCCTGTTCCCTTTAGGATGTCAAAGATGGCAAGATCTACAATGAACAGAACTTCTTCCAGCGAGCTGCGAAGGCTGGCACAGGTTGGTGCTTCTTGGAAGGACAAGGACTAGACTGCTTTTTAGGAGAACTGGCATCCCTCTCCCATCAGTTATGTGAGTCGGGGAAGGCCAGGCTAGAATAAACTAATTCACTGCTTGGTTGGTGCCAGAGTGATGAGAAGTTTGGCTGAGAGCCTGCTGTCTCAGGAGTCTTGTTATACCTTAGGACACTGCGGTATTGGCATTTTGAAGCTTTCTTGCTCTACCTATGCTTTATCTTGATCTCACTGGTAGCTGTTCAGCCCTGCAGCCTGACCTGCTTTGGCTCCCTCTCCTGTGCCCCTTCTGTGGGCATTTCTGTCAGCTGCTCTCTGGTATTTACTCCATTGACCCAAAAACCTGACAAGAGCAAAGCTGACCAGAAAACGCGGCAGGGGTGATGGAGGAATTCGTGTCAAACTTGCACTCTGGGAGGACCATAAAAATCTGTTTTTCTATCCCTCTCTGCCCCCTTCTTCTTTTACCTAGCCCTATAGCAGCCACATGCCTTAGCCTGCTCTGGTATCCCCAGCAGCCTTCTGTCTTACTCTTGCTCTGCAGTGCTATATGCATTGACATGCCAATACCCCAGCACATCAGGCTGGCATTTCTGGGACAGAATCAGTATGAGAGAGGCTTCCTGCTGTGAGCTGCCCAGGGCAGAGCCAGCCTTCAGAGAAAGGGCATCCCTGACTGAGCTCCTTCATTGTGGAGCTCCTTAGCAGCACCTGCCACACTCTGTCCTCTTCTTTTCCCTTCCAGTGGAGAAGTGGAAGAAGTGGCACTCAGTGCCGTTGCTGGGAATCCCCAATTGCATTGGCTTTGGACTGCATGCAGATAGCTACAGGTGAGGTGACTCTGCGAAGGGCACGGCTGAGCTCCTTTGTCCACAACTGCCATCTTCTTGGTCTTTCCCCCTTTTCTCCTTGCTGTTTGCTATTCCTTTTCTCATTGTCCCCTGATCTCCCAAGTATACACTGCTCCTGCTCTTTTATTAACAAATGGTTTGCCTCTCTCATTATCCTGTTTCCTTCAGTCCTTGTGTTGCTGTTGAAGTCATTGCTTTTGCTGCTTCTGCCCCTCAGGCCCGAGGACACCTTATTCTTGCCTTTGATAATAACATAAAGGGCAAAAAGACTCAGACTGTACACCTGCAACACTTGGTCTTGGCAGTGGTAGGTTAACAGTTGGACTTGGTGATCTTAAAGGTCTTTTCCAACCTAAATGATTCTGATTCTATAAACACACGGTCAGCATGTCTCTCCTTTTCTGTTATCAAAAGTTGAGGAAATGTTTGCCCAGGACAACTTGGAGTTGAAGGGTGATCTAATCCAGGTGGATTGCTTGACAAGTGTCAGGCTGCAGCGTTTCCAAATCAGGTAGGTACTGCTACATGCTAAGGCCCTTTTCTTTTGTAGGTTTTTGGTGTTCTCTGACTTAGGGCGAACTCTTCAGTCTGTCCTGAATGATGGCTTATACCTACTAAGGGAGAAGGCAGCTTTTCAGATTGTAGTCCGACTGGTATGTAGAGACTTTTTCAAAAAAGACCTATAACTTTCTTGCAGATCTTTTAAAGGTGTTTTTAAAGCTGATCCAGGGGGTTGGCTGGGGTCATTAAGTAGCATCTCTGGAGCCTGTTGTAAACTTGAGTGGCATCTTTTGAGCAATATGAGCAACCTTGAAGGAATTTGGGGTAAGGAGAATGAGAGAAACCTGACACTTGAAAATTAGAGGCTGTGAGACATGGTGCTTTTTGTGCTTCTCCACACAGCTGTGGGGAGCTGGGGAGGGTCTAGCTCTGTGATAGCCAGGGTGCTGAAGGAGTCTGTGTGGTTCTGATATGCTTGCCTCTTCTGTTTACTCCTAGCTAGACTGCCTGGAGTACATTCATGAAAACGAGTATGTGCATGGGGACATCACAGCTGAGAGCATCTATCTGAACCCAGCAGACCTCACACAGGTAGGGAGCAGGAGCAGTGCTGTGAGGAAATGGATGTGAGGGTGGGCTTGTGAACTGGGATAGAGCAACACCCAGGTTCCTGCTGCTGGGCAGAGGAGCAGTGCGGTCTGTCAGTGCTGAAGCAGGTTCTGTGGTGCAGGACTGCAGGCTCTGCTGTAAGCAGATTTCACACCACACACACACTCAGACATTTACTTCTTGATGTCTTCTAGGTGACCCTAGCAGGCTATAGCTTTGCGTTCCGTTACTGCCCAGGAGGGAAGCACGTGGCTCAGCGCGAGGGCAGCAGGACCCCTCATGAAGGCACAATAGAGTTTATCAGTCTGGACAGCCACAAGGGAGCAGGTGAGTCTCAGTTTCTGACACAAGCCACCAAAGCTCAGCTAGAGCTGTTACTGTGGCAGTACTTGCTGGAGGTAGGGCTCCCTGCTGGCATTTCTATTCTTGCTGCTTTCCAGGCATTCACATGCACCTGGAACCAAGTTCCTGTCTGGGCTGATTCCTCTTGCCTCTCCCTGGGCTGCTGTGTTGGGACTAGCCAGGTCGCTCAGCGACTGCAGCAAGAGGTGCAGGGATGTTCCTGCTCCCTCTGGAGCCTTGGCTACTGCAGGCATGTGAGGAATAGAGAACAGGGCTGCTTCGTGCTGGCTTAGCAGGGATCTGTTTCAAGCCAGACTGGATCCCTGCCCAAAACAGATTTGCAGCAGGCTCTGCTCTGACCTTGAAGCAATGAGGGCTGGAAAGACATTTAAATTAGCCAGTTCCTCTCCTGGTTGGGATGTGACTGTTGTCTCCCATTGTTCAGCCTGGGCAGATCTTCCTCCAGAGGATGGGAGGCGATTCTTCAGCTGGGTGAGTTAGCAGGCTCTCGGAAGTATTGATATCCTAGAGCACATCTTAATGAAGCTCTTGCATTTCTTTACTTCTCCTCTTTCGACTCGTTCCCCTTCATGAGGTTGCCTGTTTTACAGAAGGGGCACCTCAAATAGAGACTTCCAGGGTTGTGCAGTGGGTGCTGTAGTCCTTACTTGCCTTTGGAGAAGAGGCGCTAGCCTGGGCCTCTTCTGAGATGGCTCCCAAACTCTTGTTTTTTCACACGTGAATATCTTTTCCTTCCCATCAGGACCATCTCGCCGGAGTGACCTGGAATCTCTGGGCTACTGTCTTCTGAAATGGCTCTGTGGCTTCTTGCCCTGGTCTGATGAGCTGGACAAAGTAGAAACTGTGGTGGAAAAGAAGGAAAAGTAGGAGAAATCATCTACTTTTTTGGGAAATGCTCAGCAAAGAACAGTGAGGGAGGTTTTGTGACTGAAGAGAAATCACTCGGTCATAGTACACTATTGGGATGTGGGTAGATCCCACTGTAAAGGGTGAGCCTGGCCAAACAGTGTTTGATGAACCCTGATTTCTGCTCCATTCAGAATGTGGCTATCTGAATTCAGCCGTTTTGGTTTTTTTTTTTTTTGTCCCTATTGCCAAAGACAGGCTGTTCAGGTGCCTGTTGCATTGCTTTGCATTTGACAGCACTTTGCACTGTGTTGTTCCAGGTACAGAGGGGATGTGATATGCCTTCTCCGACTGTGCTTCAGGCAGAGATCCATTCCAGGTATGGGCTTAATCTCTGTGACAGTGGGACTTGGGGAAGGAGGATTGACTGTATCTGAAGTGAGAACCTTCTCTGTGCTTGGTTGTTAGTCCAGGATGGCTTTCACTGGCAATGGTGACCAGGCATTGCATGGACTAGTCAACAGGCTCCTCTCATCAACAAATCCCTTGTTTTCTTTACAGCAAAACAGGGAGGGTTGCTACCCATTTTCTATACTCATGAGCCTTGCTGAAGAGGCAAGTGTTCTGGTGGCTTTAAAAATGTGATATTTGGGGCTAGAGGTCATTTCCCCATCCTGTATTTGAGCTTCATGTTAGTGTTTGGTTTTGTTTTCCTCTCTCTGCAGCTAGCTAGGGCAGGTGGGTGAACTGTCTATGGGGAGAGCAGTCTGAGAAGGCCATTTAGCAGCTTTGTAAGGACAACTGGGGTTGCTGGGCTGCTCTGTGCAGCGAATGTTCTTTGCTTTGCAGATGCCCTACAGAGCTACCTGCATCAAGTAATGGCGCTTGAGTATGAGGAGAAGCCAGACTATGAGGCCCTGCGGCAGCTTTTCAAGAGGCCACTGGAAAAGATGAAAGCTGCAGCTTATGACTCTGTGGATATCAAAATGGTGCCCTAAGTAAGTGCCAGTAGTTTAGACTGCAGCAGCACAAAGCGCTCGTCCACCTGTGCTGCTGGGAGCCCAGGAGCAGCACAGTGCTGCTGACTGCTTGTGGTGTGCTGCAGGCAGCAGTCAGGAGGTGAGGACTGCACAGGTGGTCGGTCTGTGAAATCTCTCCTGCTGAGACCTGGGGGCTCCTCCTGCCATGTGGAGGGAATACTGGCCCTTCAGCATTCTCTATTAAGGGATCACTCCAGTGCTACACAAAGCCAGGCTTAGCCTGTATGCTGGTGTTAACAGCATACATATGTTTTCTCAATTTTTTCTGGAAATACTTGGAGGAATACAACAAAGGTTGTTAAAGCAAAAGCTGAACAGTCTGCAGGGGTGTGGAGGTGCTAACAAAGTGCAGACTGATGCAGTCAGGTCCTTTTTAAATGTTTTTTAAAAGAACTGAAGCTCTGGGCTGTATCTTTTGCTTTTTCAGAAAGTAGCTTGTAGTTCTGGTTCTGTTGCCTTGGGCCTGTGGCAGCAAGTGGTGGCTCAGGTGCTCTGTTTTCTCCATGAGGCACCTCAAGATTGAGGCTTGACACAGAGACAGATCTGTTTTTAGTCCAGGGCTGCATTAGCCAAGGCCACTGGATTCAGCAACAAGCCCCAGAAGGTGGAGCTAGCTCCTGATCACCTAATTTACTCTTCCTGGGAAAGAACTGAACTGATTAATGTTCCTGTTTTGTGCCTTTTCTTTCAGATCAAGAAAACTTGCACAGGAAAAAAAGAGTTCAAAGCTTTCTGCAGTATGTAGCCTTTCCCACAGATATTTAGCTTTTACCTGTTATAGAACTGAGAGAGATTTTTGTACGTCTTTTCAAATTTTAATGTGACCTTATGCTAACTGTTGAACCACTGCTGTAACAAGTTAAATGTGAAGACACTCTTGCATGGCAAGTCATTGTAAGCAGTAACTGGAGAACTGCAGTGTAGCCACCAGGAGAAGGGTGAAGCCTGACACAGAAAAACTGAATTTTTTTTTAACTACAGAGGCAGTACATAGTTTTGTAATAAACTTTGTGGACAAGCACCCAAGGCTGCTGTTAGTTGGTTATTTGGCACATGTTCAGGGCCTTTCTGTAGGCTTTCTTCCTGGGACTGCTGTAAGAGTTGTGATGGTGGCTGGAGCCCTGTGCTACTTGTTGTGCAGGGTGTTCTCCCAGCTTCTGATGTTAATGTAAGCAGAAGTGTGCTACAGATTTACAAACTAGGTATAGGCAAAGTTGAGGGGAAGGGCTCTTTTTGGAGGTATTGACAATTATTCACTATCATCCCTGTATGACTATAAGAGAAGTACTGTTTCCAGGAACCCTAGAATAGTAAAGAGCATGAAGAAATCAGAGGCTCAAGAAGCCCAAGTTCACCCTTGGCAGTCCCAGCTGCAGCTTAATCAGGAGAACTTGGCTCAGAGCTAAACTCTGACTTCATCCCCAAACATCCCCTCAGTTCCCCAGGTCAGTAGGGTACCAGTCATTGAAGTAAGACAGGGAGCCATCTGTATAAAAAAAAAAAAATTTATAAAAAATTCAATACACTGTGTGTGTTTAACTATTGCCATCTGCCACAGTAACTTCTAAACAAAGGAAGAGTCATGGAGTCCAGTTCCAGTGTTAAATTCAGTGACATCTCCTGGAAGTCTTGTACCTTGGTATTTCAAAACTCACTATGTGGTTGTAGAGAGCAGGCTGTTCAATGTTCACAGGCTTGCTAGGCTGAGGTGGTTTCTTCAAATTGTTACTGAAGCAGCACAGACTTCATTTTTGATAAGAAGAGCATATGCTGCTCTTGCAGATAAGGAGCCAGCAGCGAGGCTTAAATTGGGGCAGACAGTTTGTCATACTGAAAGCCCTTTCTGCATTGCTGCCTATTTCTAGTGTTCAGGTGGTTTGTGCTTAACTTTGAGGACATATCAATAGAAATAGCAAGGAAGACTCTGCGAGACAGGAAGTGAAATTGAGCCATGGGCTGGAGGTGGCAGCTCAACCAGACCATTCCAGCAGGGACTAACAGTGCACCAAGATCACATTACTGTAGTACTGGGCAGTGAAGCATTAAGGCACAGAAGGAGGATTTTTCAGGCAAGGAAAATATGGCAGCTGAGCCCAAGGCAAATGGGGTTTAAAACCATCTGAGAGGTAGGTAAAAGAAGCTCAGACCTGCAGTGAGCCTTCATTTACCTCTTGATTGTATCCATAAAAACCTTGTATCAGTGCAGCAAATGGTATATACATAGAAGAGGGAAGCGGGAAGCACCAGTTGAGTTGGACAGTACCTGGCCAGAAGGAAAAGGCAGCACAACCTTGAAAAGGTCTTTCAAGTGGAAGATTTCAAGCATAGTGTTACATCCAGTAACTTGAGAACCAAAGTCAATTCCTTTCTTTTATAGTGCCAGGCCTTACAGCAAAGCAAGGGAGATGACAAGTTCTTTGCTATCACCAAGGAGTAAGTGGTGAGGTATGACAAAAATGAGCTATAAAGTTTCATATGTGGAAAAGAATTTGCAGAGGATCAGACAACAGGGAATATTTTAAAAAGACAGCTATCAAGGAAAGAAAGCCCAGAAGTGTGCTACAGATTTACAAACTAGGTATAGGCAAAGTTGAGGGGAAGGGCTCTTTTTGGAGGTATTGACAATTATTCACTATCATCCCTGTATGACTATAAGAGAAGTACTGTTTCCAGGAACCCTAGAATAGTAAAGAGCATGAAGAAATCAGAGGCTCAAGAAGCCCAAGTTCACCCTTTCTTCACTGTGTTCTGCCACATTTTTTCGCTTGACTTGCCTTCTGTCACACTTGCCATCACTGGGCCTAGCATGGACTGACTGTAAACAAGATTCCAGGTAACGAGGCTGGCACGGCTCTTTGTTCATGGCACTGCCAAGAGACAGTGCTGAGGTAGGTTTGAGAGGTACTCCAAGGCTGCCCTCTACAGAAGATGTAGGACTGGCACTGTTGACAGAAGAGTAGCCTGAGCTCCCTTCAAGGTTAGGATTTCTTGGGGTGAGATACGCTGAAAGGCTACAAGTGTCATCTAGCAGCTTAGCCTCCCTCAGTGGTGCTGTGTGCCCAGCCCACTCTACAGCTACGGTGTCTTCATCACTGGAGTCCTGACAGCAGTGCTCTGCAGGATCCATATAGACCACTGTCACATCCAAGATCCCACTGGGACCTGTCACTGGGGAATGATAAAAGAAAAAGGTTAGTTTTGGTTTGGGTAACACCAAGCAGGCATTCTACGCAGAATCAAGCAAAAAAAAAAAAAAGAAACAAAACCAAGCAAGAGCATAAACCTTAGTGCTCTACCCTCCCTTCCATGTGTAAGTAGACATAAGTTCATCCTCATTTAAAACAGTAACTCTTCCCCCCCTTGGACTGTTTGGATATATACTAAGAGCTGTTTAGAAAACAAACAGCCAGTCCTAGTGACAGCAAAAACAGATAACAGTGTTTCTAACACAGTGGGTCATTCATCACACATGGTCCACTGTCAGCTGTATTGGAGAACAGCCTCACCCTGAAATGCTAAGCAGCTACACAACCCTTCGTCATGTTCTGAAGCAGTATAGAGAAAAAAGAACAGATATAATTGTTAAACTATTTTAGAGATACAACCACTGGGGAAGGGGGAGAGTTTTTCCAGCTGATCTTCAGCTGAAAGGCTGATGTTGCCTGAGAAACAGTTTTAAGCAAAGATGAAAAGACAGTTTTAATTTTCTTGTCTGCTTTTTATAAGGAGAATAAAATCCTCACCGTCTCCATCTCTCTCTCCTTCACTTTCTTGATCACCTTCATAACCAGAGCAGGAATCTAAACTCCAGTCTAGGAAGTTATCTAGAAGACTTTCTTCCTGGGTGGATAGCTCTGCTGTGGGTGTAGTCACAAAGCTGCCTCTGTCATCCTGAATGCTGTCTTCCCTCCTCCTGTAGCAAGAAAATCCAGAAGTCACACATTAAAAGCCAAGTCGTCTTCTCTGGCTCTTCTAATAGACATGTCAAGGTAATTACAGAAAAATTGATCATATTTAAGAATGAAACCTCAGGATACCAGAGAGGAGGAAAGACTCATGCTAATCTTAAGAGACATTTAAAGTGATAAATTATACTAGCCTTTTAGTTCTCTTTCCAGAGGGAGAGCTAAGAAAAGTCTGAATTTCCACCACATTTGTGTGCAAGGGACTGGGCTCCGGGTCCTCCTGTTTCACACCCAACAATGAACAGAGCTGGCTGTAACTCATCATCTGAAAAATCAAAGAGCCAGTAAGAATTAGGCCATGAGATTCCCAGATGGAACAGATAGCCCGGAGGAGGCTATTTTTATTTTCTAGGAGAAATCTATCCTAGTGAGTTCTTCCCACATGTACTTAAACAGAGCAGTTACAGTCCCTGCAGACCAAGTTTAAAACTACCACTTTATTTAGATATTCTCTCCTCCCAACAGTCTAAAGTTAGAACCCACTTCCCATTACTTGAAGTTCACTACATCCTGCCACATGGTAGCTTTGCTCTGGCTGTCAGACATCAGCAAATGAAGACAATGCTAGCCCACCTTTTCTTTGCCTATTTCTTCATAACGCTCATCTTCAAATCGTTGTTTAACTGCAGTTAAGGACACCTGCCTATAATCCTTTGGGACATCATCATGGAAACTGGAAAGGAAGATTAAAGCCCCAATCTTAGAATGGATTATATGAAACAATGTTAACAAAACCTGCAAATTTACATACTTTCCCTCTGTCCATCTCAGCTCTGTGCTAAGGAAGTTAGTGTTTCAGCAGAGCTGCTAAGTAGCTAGCCAGGACACTTGGTTTCTAAGCATATGAGCATCTAATTCCTTTTCTGTTCCTTGAGGTAAGCAAGATATTTGCCTTGTGCTCTTTAAAAAATGAGCTACTTTTGCTACTGGAACTCCTTCTGAAGCTCACCAATAAGCCAGTTGCAGTCTTCTGAAAATAGTGCTGTTTGGCAAGCTGAAACCCATTAAGCATTGAGGAGCATCATGTTTTCTGTAACCCAGGGCCAGCCACCAGTTGTGAGAAACACAGCAGCTGTCCCTGAACTGGCCCCTAGGCCTCAGTGCCTTGTGGTAGGGGGAAGCAAGGTGGGAACGGCTGACTGTATAGATGCAGCATGTCTGCAAGAGCTGGAAGCCAAGTACTCGTGCCCTCCCAGAAGAATTCCAAAACTATTACCACTTCTGGTAGAGGCTCAGCACACAGGGCAACAGGTCTTCAAGAGAGAAACCGGTGCATTCAGACAGCTGGCTGGTCCAGGGGTGTGCTGGAGGAGAGAACACATTGCCATTTCATGAAGCTTGGTAGTTCTGTAATCAGACGGATTTTTTTTTTTTTTTAATGGGGTAGAGATCACGATCTCTGTGAGCTTATGCCTGCAGACAGTTCATTCAAGTGCAAAACTAGCTTCATGGACAGGTTTACCTGCCAAACTGAAGTGATACTTAAGTACAGAAATCTCCAGTCTCATTTAAACACAAAGGTTGCATAGTCTGATGCTAATACTCTTGTTCATCGTAGATATTACGAGCTAAAATAGACTGAGCTCAACTCTTCATTATGAAGTCTTATACCCATCCCCTTCCTCCTCAGTGACTGGGACATCTTGCCTAATGATAAAAGAACACCAAAAAAACCCCAAACCAAAACCAAAAAAACACACCTCCCTAAAAGGAGAGGGCAGACTGACATACCCTCCTGCAGCTCCACTGAGGAGGCTGTTCCTCACCTTGCCTGTGCAGTATCTTGGCCAGCAGCAATGCTGCAGCAGCCAGCCGAGCTGGGGAATACACACAAAGGCTTGTGTTTAAGAGTGACAGTTCACAAATGAAGCTGTAAAGGTGAAGAGTTCTTCTCTCCAGTGAGACTACATTTGACAATACTTCTTTGTAGTCCACAATGGTAGGTATCTAGTGCATAAAGGAGAACAGAGGTTGGCAATACAATACAAACACCGAGTAGTTAGAACAGCTGTTTCCAGGAGATGCTGTTTTCTTTACATCAGGGTTTTTTTGCTTCTTTGTTTTTTTAACTACTACACTGACATTGAAACATTCTCCAGTGAAAGAATAAATGGCCTCTTAAAACTTAAGTTTTAATCTCTACAGAAAGGCAGAGGGTTTTGTATCTGCACACTCTGAAATGTGCATGTCTCCACGGCTGATTGAGAACACTCGCATAAAAACCCAACATCTTAGATAAGGAGAAGTGCTAATTACAATAGACGGACTTCAGTAGCAGCCCAAGGGGTGAAATACTCCATCCGCTTTCCAAACTCACCCTTATCTTTCCTTCTAGGGCAGAAATGATCTCACCCATCATTCTGACCAAGTCTTCGTATTTGTACGTGTTGTCTGTTAGCCACACAGCTTCCCGTATTGTCAAGATCTCTTTGCTGATGAAACTGCAAAATTAAATATTATTAACAGTTAACCCCAGAAGAAAGGGAATTTCTGCACCTATGCACTCCTGGTTTTGTAGCAGATAAATGCACCCAGGATGACCAAAGAGTTAAACAACTTTGAGGTACTTTCCCAGGTACAGACCAGGAAAGAACAGTAGCTCTTCATTTATTTCACCTTTAAGGTTGAACCACCTACTTTTCTAGAAAAATTCCTAATTCCTCATTTATGAAACTGCTGCTAGGTTAAGACGCAAGATATTAAGGGAACTAACACATAAGAATAATTTTCCACCACACCACGCTGTTCATCTGAGCGTAACAGACTAATCTAGGTAACAACACTGCTGCAGTTGTTCCTTACAGGGTTAACTCATGCTAACATGGCATGAAAGAATTCAGTTGCTGGTAGAATGCATTTAGACCAATCCACCACTATGGAGTTTTTTAATATTCAAAAACATGTTCAAGAAACAACATTTTGTGTCTCGTTTGCAGAGATTGTGAGTGTGTTTGTATGTGAACACAGTTCAACCAGCAGTCAATGTAAAGGGAAGCCAAAGATTTTTTTCCCTAGTATTATTATTAGCAAGGGGAAAAAAAGCTTGAGCTGCAGAAATTAATTTGAGTGATCACAATAACCACCTCTGTTCACCAGTCAGAACCCCTACCGTGTGCAGATGACCATGCAGGCTATTCCTAAAAGTTGTAGTCGAGCCCGAGGTACAGGTCTCAGCTTCAAATAACGATCCACACATCCCACTGTCATGTGAAGGCACAGGCTAGAAAAGTCTTTCATGGTAGCCACTTCTACCAGCCAATCAATCAGGATGTACCTAGACAGGAAAGAGAGAGAGGCAATTTGTGCAGTTAGAAGCCATCCAAACCTGGCCTGAACACCCTCCCCATGCCTAGTTACTGAGTCCCTTCTCCACTCAAAAGTTTTGACCAAGAAATTCAACCAAAAGAATTTTCAGAATAATGACACATTGCACTGAGATAAAGATTTGCAACCAGAGGTCTGTTATCCTCGGAAGAGTCAACAGTCGTCTTAAGTTGTCTGTGAAATGGAATCGGAAGCTAACCTATAATTAGTAGGCACTTGCACAAGGAAAGGGGTAGGGCGTATCAGTTAGGAGGCTAAAGGCTACCTCAGATAACTGGAGAGTCACTGTACCCCTGACAAGTCAGTGCCTCTAGTTCTTGAAGAGCTTGTTAGTCTTGACAGAGGCAAGAACTTACAGTCCAGAGAAAACCTCACTCCTCATTTCAGTTCTTCATTGGGGCTTGAAATAAGGGCTCTAGTACTTCCTCTTTGCAAAATATGTCATGTGTTTCTCTGATTGTACATAATGCATCACGGAAGAGTGAAGCAAAAGATGCCATCTTCCAACAGACCTCATTCTGGATTTGTTTCCCACTACAGATGTAGAGGGAAATAGGTATTGATTTCTGCTGTGCAGCCTGACTCCCATATATGAGTTTTTACCTCATTGTTTCATTCATTCCTTTCTGCACAGTGAAGATACTTTGTTTGTGGATAGGAAGGGAAGCTTGAAAGATTTGAGACACCATTTCACTGGAAGATTTTGCTTCTAATCCTAGTTGGTTTCCATTCCCACAAGCTTTGGCTAAAGCTATCTGTAGTAGAGAGAACACAAAAGAAAGTTGTTTGGGGTTGGGGTTTTTTTTTTTGTTTGTTTGTTTGTTTTAACCAAAGGCAAACTAAAGCAGCACAGGATGGTCCTGTGATTTTCTTGCTGAAAACAGAGAGTGAACATGACAAACTACTTGAAAGGTAACAGAATCGGTGGTTCTTAGTTTGGCTTAAAGGTTGGACACAAATACTATTTGGGGGTAGGCTTTTGAGATCATCAAAAGATGCATCCTTACTCAGACTGTACCACAGACATGCAGTATTTTCCAAAAGAGGGGGATCTGCAGAGTAAATATACACATGCATGTATAGATATTACTCAGCAATTTTGACCCCGCTTCTAAAAAGAAGAGTCTAAGCCTACAATGACAGCATAGGAAAGACCAAATAAAAACAGTTTTCCTGAGAAAAGTCAGCCTTACCTGTGCTTCCCAGCAGCCCTTTGCTGCGTAGTCCCGTAACTTCCTGAGACTTTGGAGGTATCTGCCAGGATCTGACATCTACAAAGAATGTAAACAGATTTCAGAAACCATTATCTTTACACAACGACCAGCAGGATTGTAGTACTAACATCCAGAGGAAAAACACTGCCTGTGGGTACATTTATTATTTCAGCAACCAGCCTGTTTCTCATCATAACATTGTTTTTATGAAACTTTCTTCAGCTCTTGCCCAAGGTCTCACAGAAAATGAGACAGGTCACTCGGTATTCCAACATGAGAGCTTTGGCAGATTTATTAATGACAATGCAGGGAGTCTTCCCCTTCCTGTTCCCAAGTGAGCCATATGATCACTAGCCAGCAGTGCCTATGCCTTTAGCAGTTAAAGAAAAAGGAACTTCTTCTTGCACCTTCACTACAATTGCTCATAGACTCATTTACTTTAAACACCAAGGCAGACACCAAAGCTCATTTGAGAGTGTTCTTAGTGCTCTCCTTGTTTATGAAGAAGGTAAGCTCTGAGGAACAGCAATTTCTTTCTGTGCATGTTCATTGCACATAACAGAGGTCCGGAAGTTACAGTAAAAAAGTTGTTTTGAGACAA
>WEKW01004333.1:78007-143250 GCA_013389905.1 Sula dactylatra | reverse complement strand
CCAGCGGGGGGACCAGCGCGGAGGAGGGAGCCCGCGGCCAGGGGCCAGCGGTGGCCCGGGCTTCCCCCTGCGCCCCGATTCCCTCCTCCGCACTAGGCCAGCAGCAGCCTTCCCTGCCTTTGCGATGCTGCCCACCCGCAGCCACCTGCTCTGGCAATAAGGCGTGCCTGGCCAAGAGAGCTACACCAGACAACTGCTGAGGGAACACTTGCGTCTTATTTCCACCTATCCGGGGCCTAAGGGTGTCGGTGCTGGAGTGAGAGCAGCAGGGAGGACACATCTGCTGGAGGAAAGAGAGGCTGCCCAGACAGAGACCATTTGTGATGTCCTGAACTGTGGCGTCTCCCTTTACCTCCACAGAGCCCTGCTCCTGCCCCTTCACAGCCTTGGGTGAGGGTGAGGGGGAATTAGGAAGACAATTAGGAATCACAGTTCAAGCCTGAGTCAAGGATTCAGAGGCAAGCCCCGACCCTCAGAATGCAAAGAGTGGAGAGCGATAAAGAGGTGTCTTCAAAAGGCTGGCAGACAAACAAAGCGGCATAGGGGAAATCAGCTATTGCTTTAGCTCACCTGAAGACTTTTGTGAGTCTTGTGGAAAAGACCAGCAAGGAGAGGAGCTGTGGTTTTGTGGGACATAAAGTGACTGTGTCAAAATTTGTGGTGGAAACTTTCCCAATGTTATGTACCTTGAATAAACATTGTCAGTCCCAGTGCAGTTGAGGTTTCTTCCTGGTAATGTGTATGAGTTTTATTTAAGGACAATCCTGGATTTCACAAGCCTTTTTCATTGGTAGATCATGAACTTCTGGATGCTTCTGTGCGCATACAGCCTTGCAAGGGGTTGAGATAGCTTTGAAATCTCACCAGTGATCTCATTTTATGGCTGGGGAGGCTGAGCGCGGGTTCTCAGCTGAGATGGCTTCTCTGAGCTCACACCGCAATGCTGGCCCTGCAGGGACTGGCAGCCCCTCACGTTGCCTCACAGTCCCGTGCAGTGACCATGGGGAGTGAGCTGCTGTGGACAGGTGTTCTCCCATGCACATCCACCTCCTCCTCCATCTGTAAAACTGCGTAATATTCCTGGGGAGCACAGCAGCTGCTGACGTGGAAAAGCGGTATGAGGAGCACAGGGAATAATTAGCTTCTTTTAACTGAGAAGTGTTTTGAGTTAAAGAGTTAATCAAGCTGTTGGCTTTTGTTCCTCATTTCTTCTCCCCCTCATAGCTGTTTCTACCAAGTAAAGATAAGTTGAACCAACAAACAAAACATGAATAATCAGCTCCCCGCATAGAGCTAAAATACCAGCAGGAGATGCTCCTTGAGTCATAGGTGATCCACTGTGCAGAATCCCCTCAGGTAGGTCTCATTCTTTCCAGACATTGCAGCAGCAGAGGAAGGCAGGACACGGGGAAGGTTGTATTTAAGGGATGGATTGTATCTGAAACTGAGGTGGGCACAGGGAGAAGGGAGTTGAGATTTTCAGAAGCTTTGGCCTGTTTTGTCCTTTCTGGAATCAGATGGCAGAACATCCAGATGGTTTTATCACTGACAGACATACCAGGTCAGAGGCTGACTGGTGTGCGGAGGGATTAATGTTGCTTAAACACGGCTGTCTGGCAAGATCTTCGAAAGCCTGTGGTGTCTGCAGCCCAGAGCCGGCAGGTGGGACAAGAGTGGGACCTGCGACCCCTCCAACAGGCAGCCGGGTACCGGGTTGGATACACCATCGTTCATACTTCTGCGCCTCCTCAGAAAGGCATTACACAGTTAAGAGTTGGTCCCTATAGAGGAGAAGGCTGATTAGTGCGTGTTTTAATCATGTTTGCCAGTTCCCTTATTTATCATGGCTCTTACTCCACTGAAGAGCAGGCAGAGGGTTGTGTTTCCCCTAAATCAGAATGCCTCTCTGCTCCCCTCACATCTGTTCACTGTGGAAGTGAGGGTAAATACAGCGAAGGTCTTTTGTTCACCTCAATTGCTGAGATTTAAACAAAACTCAACAAAGGTGTAATGCCTACTTGCAATACTGCCAAAACTGTGATTCTTCTGGAGCAAGAGATGTTGCTACATTAGCTCAAGTTTGAGTCAAGGTGTTGATCCCCCTTAGGAAGGGCCTGAGACCATGGCATCTAAGCAATACGTCCACAGTCAACAGCAACATTCCCCTGGCAAAACTGAAAATTTGCTGAAAATACCTTTTAATCAGGCAAATACCAGTTTGCACTTTTTCAAGTCCATTTGTGAGAGAAAGAGGATTAATAGTTACACAGATTATTGCTCACTGGTGACCTTTTTCTTGGCAACTTCAGCCTTTTAAGGCTTTTGAGATGGCATTTGTGAAAGTCTTTTTAAAGCTAGTCTATTTTTCCACCCTAATTTTTACCGGGATTGTGGTCAGATTCAAAAGTGCAGATTTTAAGGAAAGAGTAAAGATGTAGAATTTCAGTTGAAGAGGACTTAACAGAAAGTGATATAAACAAATGTTAATGTAGCATCCCCTCTAATGTCTTCAGCTAGTGAGCGGGTTAACAAACAAAGCTTAATTTGGACATTCAGAATGTGTTCAGTCTGGTGAACACATTGCAGACAAGCACCTAAACACTAAAGGTTGCATTACATGCCATTGCAAAAGTAATTTTATTTAGATATACATTAAATGACATATGTCTACATTGCGCAGTGGAGCTGTATGGTTTGCAGAGGTTCTTTCGCCTCAGACTAGCACTGTCCAAGATAGTTCCAGAATTGAAAACAAAATGACTGTGATATTATAGGGCTACATGGAAGTTAATTAGCCAAGCTGAAACCCAAGAGCAATTAGCTCAGCTGCAGCAACATCACAGCTATACTACCTTCAGGATCTAGCATTTCTGCAGGGTCTCATGTGATGCCATTTCGAATATGAGGATGCCTCAGGCTAGGAAAAAAGCGTGCAACAGGGAGTCATTTAGCTACAATTTTTACATAGTCGATGATTATTCAATGAATAAATGTGATAGTTTTATATGATAACTTCTGAAGGATGCATTCAGTCAGTTGTAAAATGGTATCTTTTCCACAGCTGAAAAGGCAAACAAAAACAATATAGGGCAAACAAAACCAGTACAGGCCATTTACTGGATGAAAGGCTGAAATACTCAATGAATTTTCCTGGCAAATCATTCTCTGCTGTCATAAGGATAAATCATTGAGAGGGTAGAGGAGTCAATTTTCTCTTGAAAGAGCCAAACCTCAGTTGAAATAGTGGTACCGGTCTTTGTAACTTCTGTCCCACTTTTAAAAGAGTGATGTAACTCAGCTCTTTATTCCACTCTTAGCACAATAAAATAACAACTGGGCTGGAGAAGAAAGTTGCTCTCCAAGGGAGGAAAGAGCTTCTCCAAATCTGCAAATCTAGCTGCAAGTTGGGTGAAAGTGTTTGTCTGAGGTCCTTAGATGACGAGGCAACTATGGCTAAAGTGTTATGTCAGGACCTTTCAGCACGTTCTCTAAAGGCCACATCCCTATCCTGTAGGTATTTCCACGTAACGTTACTGAGTATGATTTGCAATCCCCATGTTTTAAGTTCATACTAACATTTATTAACAATGCTGTTTGGAGGCAGTGCTGCAAATCAGCAATGAAGGGCAAGGACAGAGCAGGATGTCTGTAATATCTTAATCCTTTCTCCAAACTGGATTTCTCTTTCAAAAGGAACATGCCTGGGACACATCCCGAAGAGTAAAAACTTCCCCTTGCAGGTCAGGACGTGAAACTACCACGAGGTGGCATCAAACCCATATAATGGGGCATCAAACCTTCAGCTGTTGGTTTTTCTGTTTGTTTTTTTTTTTCAATTCTGAGGACATCTCAGTGCAAAAGTCCTAACCCAAGTAGTGCACTGATATTTTAGAATTGGAAGCTCTCCGTTTTACAGATCTTCACGCTTAGTATTGCTGTGTGTAATTTCACTGCCTTCCACAAGTAGTACTACTCCAAGGTAGTAAACGAACACGAATAGGGCTATCTGCTTGAAGCAGGTTAATGCGGTGCTTTCCAAAATCCAGGTCTGACCCCACCAAGGCAGAGGAAGAGTGAACAGGGGTTTTAACAACAAATGACTAGGCAAGAGAGGCCTGTGATGGGTTTCATTTTCCTGAAAAGGGGGCTGTGGTTTCTGCTGGTGCTATCTACCATCTGCCTCTGAAGTCTCAGCGTGCAAGGCAAAAAAAACATCCGATGTACTGACTCAGCTAACGGATGTGTGCCCATGTATTGGCTCATGTGAGGTCCTTCTGAGAGGACAGGTTGTGTGACAGGGCAGAGCCCACGGCACTGTGTAGGAAGGGGTGGGTGACCCAGGTGGGCTCCCACAAGTGCCGCCAGCGGCCACACTCTGCGCAGCGCAGGGACTCTTGGCAGGGACCAGCAGTGTGGCGGGGCTCGGCGTGGGAAGGGCGCAGTGATGCTGTAGGAAACCCACGTCAAAGGGAGCACGAGGAGTGACGCTCCTGTCCCTTGGAACCTGACAGGTGTTTTTCCCGTGGTGGTGTGTGTGAAATGAGTGCACTGGCTCAGCCAAGGTCCAGTAACAGCCCACCTCCTGTGACGGTCAGACCCAGTGCAGGCAGCCCTAGGAAAGGCAGTGGAGCCGCGACCGATCCCCGGAGGTCCTGGGGACAGGCTCTCTGTCAGCCCGTGCCTTTCCCATCCCCTGGGTGGTTGCAGGGCTTTGCTTTCGGGGGCTCTCAGCGGGGCATCTTTTACTCCCACGCCGTTCAAGTGGAAACTTATCACCTGCCTGGCAGAAAATAGGGAACTTGGTCAACCTCTTCCAAACAATAGGAATTCCCTTCAAACTCTTGCATTTTAAACACTTGAAGAGTATCACTTCTTAAAAAAAAACCACACTTTTTTAAGTGTGGGAGGGAGGTACCTGGAGTGGAGCCAGTGAGCTGTAATTGGGAGAAACGATTGCACAACGCAGGCGGACAGAGCAGTGCTTTATCTGCCAGACAAGCACAGACAGAGCCAAAGATTCTTACTGTGATCAGACTTTCTCGTCCAGAGGGTCTCGCTGATCCAAGACATTCAATTTCTATCATTTTATTTGAAAAAACCCCCATGTTTTCAAGATACTTTATGCAGATCCTCAGCACCCTAGAGGCTGAGGTGCCAGGAAGGGGCTGCTGCACTGGGCCCGTGATAGCTGGTGCTACTGGCATTACTGGGTAAGCTGAGCGGCAAGCTGGCTCATGTTTGTGTGAGCACTTCTTTCCCTCCCTAAATGCCACTGGAGAGGTCTGGGCCTTACCACTGCAAGGGCAAATCTTCAGAGTTAAAAGCTCCTGGATACCTCTATAGCTTCTTTTATGCTTCTTTTATGCTTTATCCTCCTCTCAAAAGAAAGTGATTGCTAGCTGGGTCTTCCTTATCTCGCAAGGCTAAAAACACAGATTCCCTTCTGTGCGTGAATCCATCCCTGGGGGATTTCTCTCTCCCTCCTTTCCTTGGGAGGCCCTTGTTGCTGTCCCTCCACCACAGGAATTAGAGGTACTCTATCTTTCTATTCCCCCCTCATCCTCCAAAGGATGTGGGAAAGCTGCCCTCTTTCCTTGGTGTGCATCGGAGAAGGACAGCCCTGGCTTCGGCTGGTATGGCACAGGACCATGGGATGAGGTGGGATGCCTGGCTCGCCGCGCTCAGCTCCCCTGTGTGCACAGCACCCACCCGTGCGGGTTTGCTTTGGGAGAGACCCCAGAGCTTCTTCACTGCGCATCCTGTGGCACTATGGGCCATGAAACAATCTTCAGTACTCTACTACATGTTTTGTAAGTACAGTTAGAAAAAGAAGAAAGGAAAAAACATGTACGTAACTCATTGCCAGCCTGGTGCTTGCAGGCCAGACCGCAGCTCAGTGCTTCCCAGCAGCTGTGGGTCCCTGGGAAGCCCTGGCCCACCTTCCATGTGAACTCTTGGAATAAAATCATGAATAGCTTCATTATAGCTGAAGCACAATTTGCCATGATTAGCTACACATATTTATATCTATCATGTACTTTGCTGCTCCACACAAGTGAGTGAAGAAACCGCGTGGCTCCAGCTGGGCTCCAGATTGCTGTGTGTATAGCTTATCAGCTTGGCTATATGTGCTGCCGATCTACATAGAGCCAAGCTCTAATTTGTCGCAGAAGGTGGCGATCTCCCTGAGTTTCAGAATGTGTGAAGGAATCCTGCCCTACTTCTCTGTGGTTCCTCACTGATTACACAGTCTCTGCCACTTAATACTGGGTGTAGGGTTGTTTTTATTTCCTGTAAAGAACAGAGTGTTTGGCAAAAGAGGAGAGCGATAATGACAACTGTGTACACATTTCACATATTTCTAGTATTATTTCTCCTCTGGAGAAGAGCAGAGCTGTTATTAATAACCACCTCGCCAAGTTTCTGAATTGATATTTTGAAATGAGCTGGGTGTATAATTTAGGAACCACAGGCAAGGGAGAAAATGTGCTTTCAATTGAATTTGAAATGGGTGGAGAGTTGATGATGCAGAGAGATAAATGACAGCGATTCCGGAGGACTAGAGCTGTAGCGAAGAAAGCTGTAAACTAGACGTTTTCCAGACTTTGTGAAGCCAGAGGCATCGCAAGAGCTTGAAGAAAGAAAGGAGGTACAAGATGGGGAGACACAGTCAGAGCCCCTGTGGGTACAGACCTGAGCCTGGAGCTGAAATGGCATTCATCCAAGACTGAGCATCACAAGATTGTGTCTCTCTGCACAAGCCAGACAACGGGTGCTGGAGCCCAGGAGGTCCTGGGTAGCCATGGGGAAGGAGGCTGCAATAGCAGGGCAAGGGGAGAAGCAGTCCCTAGCAAGACAGAGGCTGGAGCGGAGCTTAGACACTGGTGTGGACGTGCACGTTGTCTGACATTTGCTCTCCTCTCAGAGGAGCGCTGACCTGTGCCTGGGCAGTGTTATCCCTTACCAGATACATGGGGAAGATAGATACAGCTATAGACACTTGGCAAATGTGTTGTCATTTTGGTACCATCAGAGCGTGCAAGGCTTTATGGAGGGAGCAAGCCTCTGAGAACATGGACTCGGCATGTGAAGGATATGAATAAAACTGTAGGATAGTAGAAGTACTTGGCAACTTTGTCAGTGTTTCCTCTCTTGTAATCTATGATCTCCTAGAGAAGCTAAGCTGCTATTTGAAAACAGAAGAAAGGAATGAACTGTTTAGCGACGGTAACTGCAGACTCTCCGGACTGTGACTCAGTGCTATGATGTCTGCCTGAGCCTCCATCCACTCAGCCTGAAACAAGGACTCCGAAGGAGAAATTGTGCGGGATTACTGGTTGCTCTTTATAACCCCAGCAAAATCAAATCTTCTTCATGCAACAAACAAAACCCTTGTGAAAACCTTGGCCATGGCTAACCTTACAACAGAGGCTTTCTCTTTTTGCCCATATTCCAGTGCAGGCCTGCTCAGTCAACAGGACCAGCATTTGTCTTATTACAGCAAACCCGTCTCTGCCAGCCTTAGACCCCCTAGTGCAAATATTCTTGGTGTGTTTCCTGGTACTGCCCGCCGGCTATCAACACGCATTGATTGTCAGAGGACAGGCAACAAATGGGTGACAGAAACACCCTTTCCAGGTGCACACTGTAACCACTGGCCAGCTGCAGTCACAGAAAAGCTTCCTTATCATAGAGCAACCATTTAACAAACACTAAAGCCCACATATTTAGAAATGCAGTGTTCACAGCTCAGCCGCCCCCCAGCCCTGGGGACCCCTGGACCCCTCAGTGGTGCCGTGCAGCCCCCCAAGCCTGAGCTGACGCATGCCTGTCACACACAGCCACCCTGGCTCAGACACACGGAGCTGCCTGGGCCCCTGGAGCAGCCCTGCGGTGAATCCCCACCTGGCCTGCATCCATGGCTTTGCATAACACACAGATCATTTCCCAGCACGTGGTTCTCTAAACCCAGCCCCTTGCAGGGTTTGGGAGGCTGTTGGCAGCACCTTCAGCACAGCCGCTTCCCTTCCTCAGGACTCGGCTGCCTGTGTCTGAGGCCAGCTCTGGTATGGGTATACATGTCCCAGACCTGGGATCAGAGTGCTGTGCGGGACAGAAGAGTGAGAAGCCTTGTGGGGATCTCCAGAGCTGCCTTTAAGCTCAGGCTCCTGCCCTTGGGGCCATTGCACGAGCTATGTTGCAGCTATGACCATGCTTGATCGTGTCCCTCTGTGGTTCGGACCCTGACCTGCTGGCTTGACTTCTTGGCTTGACCTTGGCCCAAGTCCTACTACATTAAGAGCTGCCGTACCCTTCCTTCCCAAACAGGCAATGTTTTCTCTGTGGTAGCCAATGTCAAAATATAGTTTGGATGGTGATTAGAAGGCTGGAACACAATCTTCTCTGACTTGACTTGGATTAAACACAGCTCAGCCGGTTTGAGCCTTGTAAACACGGCAGCTTCCAAGGAGCTAACAGTGGTGCATCTGCACCTCTTGTGAAATATAAGCCTCAAAGCCCTGCAAACACAAGGCATAAAACCGTCAGTCACTTTTCAGGCTCCACTTCTGCAAAGAACAAATTTATGCACAGCCACAATGGAAATTCATTTCCCTGAGTTTTGAGGTGCCAGGATTTCATGGTGTCTCCCATTTCGCTTTAGAGGCAATTTTAAAAGGCAGATCTTTAGAGACCTGGATTTCTAATAGAAAAAAGAAGTGGAATATGAAATGTTGAAGAATATCTTTTGAGCTCTCTGCAGACAGAAAGAAACTGCTTTCCCTTGTGTCTTTTGTCTCCTGCAAATAGATAATGACATGCATTAAATACAGGTCCCCATCCCCAAAAGTGTTTTGCCAACCAGCTGCCATTGATTTTCTTTATGGATCTATGACTTGTTTCTCTGTACTGTGCTCGCATTGCCCCTCTTCACAGCAAACTTTGCAGAAGTGTAGGAAAGAGTCTGAATGCTGCATCTAATTGCAAGGAGAATGAATCATTAGCACATTTCTAAACAGTTTAATTAGAACAGAAAACAGAATCAAGATGTAAGACCACCGTGTTATTAATTAGAAGGACAAGGGTAAGAATTAGACTGGCAAAAATCTCCCATATGAATTGTTTTCCAATGGAAAGTTAGCGACTGCAAAGCAAAATCAGATTGGGCAATTTATGACAAAATTATTTTTGATTGCTCGTTGGTTATTTTTTTTTCAAGTTGGGGCAAATAATTTTGTTTGCTTGTTTTTTTTTTTAGTATAATGATTTGCAGGCACACCTGGAGACAGAGGGAGAAATTGCAGCTCCTCCTGGAGTCCGCGAGGCAGGAGGAAGCCTGTGTCGCTGTAGGACACAGTCACTTTCTTTGCTTTTAGTTAATTGCAACATAAAAAGTGACTCCATTTCTCTTGCCATCCCAATTGCCTTTGTTTCAGTCTGCTTCCCCAAAATTGCCTTACTGAGTAAATACGTGCAAAATGTCTGTCTCCTGCAGTGCGAGGCATCAGCTGCAGGCTCAGCCAGCTCTGTACAGGTGCAGCCATGTCTGAAATCTAGTTTAGAAAAAAAATTATTGGTTTCTCAGCCAGCTGATATTTCTTAGCCTTCTGCTGCAGTGGGTAAGCGTGGGGGCTTCCCACACGGTATACCCAAAACACGAGCAATTATGCCCACCGGGGCAGGCTAATAAACATTTCTCTAGCCTTTGGTATGGATGGCGATCTCCATGAGTTGAGGAGCCGGGTGCAGGGTGATGATTTCTCTGTCTACCACCTTCCTATTCCGGCTTCTGCACCTCCCCAGTAGCCCTATATTCTTATGCCTTTCAGGCTTTTTACCATTTAAACAGCTGACCTGCATGCTGTAACGACATTGCTCACCTCCTGTCTGTTTGGTGCCTGCATGCTCACAGAAGCAGCTCTGAATTTGTCCTGCCTCAATGAACACAACAGAGTAAACCATGACCAGAAGCAGAGAGCATGCGGAATTTCCTGCCTGGCACAGTCGCCAGCGTCTCTGTCTGAAACATGAGTAATCCCTGTGCAGATGCTGGTTACGTTAGTGACTTGTATACTTTGTGTGAGCTCCAGCTTCCAGCAACGCTCTCTGGAGAGCTCGGCTTCTTCACTCCCCAGCGCAGTGGGCTGGGAAAGACTGGCAGAGCTCAGAGGGGCAAAGACTTCTTAGCAATTCTTTCCACAACAGCTACAATCTTTAGGAGCAGATGCACGCTCATCTGCAAAGGAAAATACAGCTAGCAGATATGGTTGATGTGGTTCAGTCATCCAAGCCAGCTTTGGGTTTTCCAGCCCGTTTTCAGTCACAGAAGTAGCTCGTGGTTCTGCTCATGGTGCAGTACCCAAGCAGCTCAGCCGTGCGTGTTGGTATGCAGCTGAAGGCTGACATCACTCACAAATCTGACAAAATCTGATGAGGGCACTAAAGATGCTCGGCTTAAGTGGAAGGAGCAATTTCTGCAAGAACTGAAACAGTGGAGGCCACCACAGAAGGCACAGACAACTGTATGAAGGTCTGAGCAGAAGCCCTGAAGCTCCCTGGTCATCTGGGAACCAACCTTGCAAAGTTTTCACTGCACAGCCACGCAAGGCTGGTACCAGGGAACGGGCAGAGCTGTGCAGCCGGGATCCCAGTGAGGGAGAAGATGGGCACTGGCTGTGTAGGAATTGCATGGGCTTGAGCCCCACAGGAGACTCTTTTTGGATAAAGTACTTCTCTGGAAGTAGATGTGGATTTCTAAGCAAGGAAACTCACATCCTGCTTGTTTGTACAGGGCTCAGGAAACCAGGCTTTATGTGCCCTTTCTGTAAATACGACCCATCGCACTTGAGAAGATTCCTGACCGATCGTCACCTTCTCCCACTAGCAGAGCCAGCTATGCCAAGTCCCATCTATGAAGTTACTGCACAGGCTAGGCAAGATACTTGTTCTCACCTCCCAAGATCCCCACTGGGTAGGAAAGTAAAATTTTCACCTTGTTCTGTGATGACCATGATGAAGATGAAGAACAAATACTCATCCAGCCTAACTTCAGACCTAATTAAATTACCTGACCTAGGTCCTGGCAGCCACTGGTCCAGGTGGAGCCAGCAGCAAAGGCCAGGCGTCTCTGGCACGTGAATCGGGCACGGTGCGGGTGGTATCAGCCTGCAGAGCTCTCCAAGAGAGGGACCCCAGTTGTTAGGCTCCAAGTGGATAAAGTGGGGTGAATTCAGGTACAAGTGACATCCTTGATGTTGGAAATGAAATCTGCAGCATACAAGCCACAGGCTAATATCTCAGCTGCTGAACTAGCTTTCCTCTCACTCTGGTGTAAGTTAAATTAAAAGACTCTTCATGCAAAATTACACCCACATTTAATTACCGTTGTTGGCATTACAATATCACTAAGTAATCCTAGCTGCAGGTGAGGACCCTGCTGTTTCAGGCTCTGCGCAAGCACTGCAGAGTGGTTCCTGCCAGGCGTGCTCACTTGGTACTGCATGGCAATGCGATAAAGCTTTGATCAAAAGCCATAAAGCTTTGATCAAAATCAGAAAAAATCGTGTCCTGTCCAAGAAAGCCAGGTAGTCATATACACCAGGTTCGGAGATCACGTTTCCCAGTTTCTGCTGTAAATCAAGATATTTTTAACATCCTATGAAATTATACATTTGCAAGGGAGTCCTGGCTTGAGAAAAGGAAGTGGCTGATATGCTTGCAATTACATTTGTGGCCTTATGAACTACAAAATTAGAAGTGATTTCTGAAAGTGAGTTGAGGGTGTAACAGAAGAAGCTTGGACAAGCAGAGGCGAAGAGGCAAGAATGGGAATGCATTCAAGGAGCCGCCTTAGGCGCAGCCTGCGAAACATGTTACTGACAGCTGGCCAGGAATACTCCAAGCACGCTGCAAGGTCCAGGCCCTGTCCAAGGAATTTGCAACCCAACACCGGCAAACTCAAAGCCAGGACATCACCGGGGGAGGAAGGGAAGTGCATCTGCAACAGGAAGGAAGAGAAGAGTAATAAACACAGTTGCGGAAGCGAAAAGGTTGATGGAGGCCTTTGGAAGATAGGGAGTGACTGGCCAACAGGCCACAGGGTGGAGCAGGGGCAGCCTGAAGGACAGCAAAACAGTGGGTGGGAAGGGAGAGAGAAAATGAGTTCAAACTCAATTTTTAATATTATTCATTGTGCACTAAAAAATGGGTTTAAATAGGTGTTTGCTGTAAAAGTCCTGTTGTTGTCGTGCTGCTATGACACTGCATGCTCATGCGTCCGCTCTGCTGAGTCCTACAAATCACCCCACTCTGTGTTTGTGGCATGCAACAGCCCCTCCTGATCCACGCCCGGGAGAGCAGGTAAAGGCAGAGAGCTCTGCACTGCTTCCCGCCAGCAGCGCTGGAGCAGCACCTCTCTGTGGTCCTGAGCACTTCCAAGCAATCCCCAAGCTTCCTCCCTGACCCTAGACCCTGATGGCACCAAGAGGGTGAAGAGTCAGGCCAAAACCTCTGAATGTGCCTTCTGTGGCATTGCCCCAATGCTACCAGCAACTCCATGGTTAAACAGTATTACCCTCTTCTGATAGCTATCTTCAATAACTATAAAATTTTGTTTTCTTCGCAGTGATGCTGTAACTTAGTGAGCTGGAAACATTCCCAGAGAGGAAAGAAAACTGTACTCTGAAGACATTTATTTTAATTGTTTTATGAGACACCCTTAGAAAATGACACTAAGTTATCTCTAAAGGGCAACGTTAAAGCATGGGAGCTTCTCCTCCTGCAGAGGTTCTTCACGCTGAGTCTCTGACAGGTCCGCTTTGCCTCTAATGTGCTTCTTCATGCTGCTGTATGCTCTTTGCAGCTGATTGATAGGTTTATTTTCTGCCCTTTGTCTAAGATGACTGTTAGTCAGCTTGGCTTGGACTTCCCCAAACTGAGATAAGAGCAAAATTGCCAGGAATCCAAGTGATCTCAGAGAAAGGTACTAAAAAGCCTGACTCTCCTGTCACTTGTAGCGATGTGACCTTGGGGAGCTGCTGTCCTGACCATAGGCTGACAGGAGCGACTGCTAAAAGAGATCCCAAAGCCTGCCAGATGTGCGGCATGATACACCGCCTTTCTCCAGGTGGCATTGCTTTGTACCTGGGGAGTCAGCTGCCAGCCTGACCCTTTAAACTGGGGTTCAGCTGCTGAGCTCTTGAGTTGTGCCAAAGGCCTCCGAGGGATAAAGCTTTCCTAATGGGGTTTCAAGCTATCAACCTGAAGCCATTTCCAAGAAGGAAATTGAAGTGGGAAAAAAAAGCCAGTGGAAGAATAAAAAGTTAAGGTTAAGACAGAAAGGCTTCAAATGCTCTGAAGTGAGCACGTCACTTACAGGACCACCGTGAGGCTGCGGCAGTAGGCCTCCTGAGCTGTAACTGCAAATGAAATATGACTTTTCAGGGCAGTCTTAGGTCCACAGTAGGTGGAGAGACCAGAGAATGAACTCCAGGGAAGGTGAGTTTGCCAGGGGACGAGTTGGGTGAAGCAGCTGTGGCCTCCTTCAGTGCTCTGGGCTGTGCTGGGGAGCCACAAGCAACTCCATCCCAGGCTGTGAGAGGACCAAACGATCAGCAATGCCACATGAACCTTCGCTTATGCACAACACGGTACCCAAGTAACTTTGCTTCAGTGAAGCCGGACCTCATGTGAAGCGCTTCAAAGACTTGTTTTGATATACACAGGGAGCAGTAACTTTATTAACCAGCTTTATTTCACTGAACAGTCTCTCCATAATCACAACTGGTACAAATGGCATTCAAAAGAGCGTGTTAAAGTCATTAGCTGAAGATTGGGTGAGGAAGTTATCCATCCCCTAGTGATTACCGGCAATTTCCCATCCATCAAGGCCCAGCACTGTACTCTGTTAGATTTTATGAAACAGGCAGGGTGTGTGTATGCAGAGAACACGGTAATTGCTTTAATTACAATTCCTTTGATTAGTAATTTTTATTCACTGTCAAGAAGGTTGCCTGCTTCTGCATTTGTGGAGAACAGTTTTCATCCCCTCCTTCTCAGGAACATGCTTTGCATGAGCAACAGCTCCTCAGATCCCTACCACTCTTCCCTGCAGAAGAGCACAAGGTGTTTGCGTGTGTGTGTGTTTTCATGACGAGAGCTGTCATATTTTGGTCCTTGCTAAACTCCCTGTAATACTCTGCATCTTCATAGCTACAGCACAGCTTAATTTTCAGAAGCCAGCAGGCAGACTGTTTTTCTCCTACCTCATCTGTTCTCAGGCAGGCTCATTAATGTTGCTGCTGTCTTACACTTCAGTGCTTTCTTTAATCAGATCATACCAGTCCTAGAGGATACCGGTTTCAATTGCCAGAGCAAACTATTACGTTTCCAGAGCTCACATCTGATCGGAAGGAGGATCATTCTAAGCCATTGAATTAGGGCGGAAGTAGGGACGGCGCCATGTAGCGTGTTGGAAGAGTGCAGGGCCTGTGTGGAAGGAGAGCGGCAAAGCCATGGATGGCACTGGGGTGAAGGGAACAGATTTACCTTCCAGGGTTTGTTACCAGATGCTCAGTAAATAATTTTACTTTTGTGTTCTGGAATTTAGGTTGTAGTGCAAGAAGAGCCTGACCAGAGAGGCTGGAACCCAGAGGTGGTAGTCCCAGCCATGAGATGGCATGTGGAAGGCAGGGAGCCCAGCAGCTCGCTAGCAGATCCCAGGAATGACTCAAGCAGAGGGATCTTCTCTTTTCTGAGATCCAGTTTTGATCTCCTCACCTCAAGTCCTCCTTGTCTGCAGGTGTTCCCCACGATGTCACACTCAACGTGAGGAAAACATCAGCATGGGACATCGGAACCAAGTACACTAGGGGACAGTGGCAAACCTGGACAATATTGGAAAGAGAAGAGTGGGCGTGAGTGAGAGGGATGGTGTCTCTCTCGCTGCCCTGCCAGCTCTCTGACCAAGACACTTGGGTAAGGAGGGGCACCACGCAGGGACATGCTTGCATACATCTCATACACATATAGAAAGACCTATCTCAGTCCTTTGGTCATGCAGCTGAGGCATGGGGCCACCAGCATTCTTTGGAAGACCACCTGTCCATGCACCACCACATGGTTAATGGTTGGCAATTTGTCCTCACTGAAAGTCACACAGCGATGTTTTGCTGACGTAAAGATGGAAGGCACTGTGTCTTAATCCAAGTGCTCCAAGGGAACAGAAAGAGCAGGATATTCAAAATCTGTGGTGTGCCCCAAAGTGGTGGTCTGAGAACCCGGGCACCACGCTGGGCCATGGTTGGTTGTGCACAGGTACTGGTGGATTCACATCATCTGCAAACACTTGGAAGAACTCAACGCCTTGCCTGTACATCTGTTAGCTGCATCATGGTGCTAGCAAAACCCAGGACTTTGGAAAGACTTTATCACCAGACAAATAGAGGCAAGCTCTTTATATACATCTTACCTCCAGAGAAGTATAGCTTAGGGGCAGGGAGACGCCACACATGACTAAATGATTAGTAGCCATGTAACAAAGTACATATCGGATTCATATGTAAAAATGTACTGTGAGATGTGAGAAAAAGCTATACAAACCAGGCATCGGTTCTCTCCCAAGCAGGGAGAGTGCAGTGGCTGTGAAATCCCACCCCATGCAGCCAAACTGTGGGCTGGTGCAAGAGGACAAGATGATGAATGTGCTCCCAGTCCGTGGACTGAGAGGGACTGACAGATGGCTTTACCAGTGAGGGCCGGTTTCACGTACAGCTCAAGCCAGAGAGAGTAAAGTAGAGGGAAACTTTTTAATGAAAAAAAGAAAAAGCATTTAATGCAGGTACTAGAGAGATAAAAAATTATGTTATAGAAACTAACCAGGGCATTACCAGGATGGACACTGCAGACGACTGGGGACTGAGCATGTGTGATTGCCAAGGCAGAAGGCGTCTATGACACACTCCATTTACAAAACGCATATAAAATATGAAAAAAGGATGGGAACCCCTGCTGCAGCCAAATAACACCATCAGAACAACCTGCGTAGGCAGAGTGTTCCCATGTTGATTGAAATTAAGCCAGGTCAATGGGATTAACAGCCTCCTCTTGGGAATGTACCAAGGGAACTCCGCATGACTGCAAGCAGGCTGAACCTCCTCTGTTTTCAGTTTCATCAGCAGAAAGATGGCCTCACTGGCGGCACGGCATCCTCTGGTGGAGGCAGTCATCCCGAGTCAGACTCAAAGTGGAAAGCACTGCTAGCGGAGCTCTTTCCACTGCGTTGGTCCCTTCAGGGTGTCTCTCATCTAATCTTAGGCAAAAATTTGTGCTCTGTTTCAGTTTGAGATCCGGCAGAGGCAGCCCCCAATTCAGGCAAGGGTGGGACTCCCAGTAAGAGCATTCAGCTGAGCCATCCAGCTGGAAACCCTGGGATCCAGCACCAACAACTGAACATCTGTGACCTGGGCATGGACAGGACCTTGGGCACTCCCAGGAGAACTCAATGTATTCTGTGTTTTAGGTGGGATTGCTGTATGCCTGCCATGCTGCCTGAGAAGCCTGAGTTTACTACCCCCATAGCACAAAGCAGTTTTTGTTAAGAAACAACTGGCACAAGACTGCAGCTCGTGCCACTGCTGTTGGGGTTGTGCTCTCATCCCTGGTAGGCAGTGGCTGCACTCTCCAGCCCAGCTTTTCAGGGACATTAAACTCATGGTACAATAAACATTCTTGAGGCTGCATTAAATATCAACTTGACGTCTTTTTCTCAAGCTCAAGTGAAAAACAAGAACAGAATAATGATGCTGAGGGTGTCAAGATGGAGATGAATATAATACTGCAGCTCCTATGATCGGTGTAGGCTTAGCTTTTCCTCAGCAATGTTCAAGTTCTGTTTGAGACGGTAACACAGAGTCATTCACAACTCGCCCACCTCTCCTTCCTTCCATGCTTTGATCAGCAGAGGCTTAGGTAAACTGTTGGGCACTTTAGTGGGTCACTCATTCTAGCACCAATATTCGCTCTGCTTAGCCAGGGACCGTTCGGCCCATCACACGTACAGCCTGAAGACAGATGCTGATGGATCTATTTACACTCCATTCCAGAGTTAAAGCTTTTTGTCTCCGCAACCTGGAGAATTGGAGATTAAGTGTTTTAATTTGGATGTAAGCTTAGAGTTTAACAGAGGAAGGAAGCCTCCAGAACAAGAAGTACGGGGGCTGAGTTGCTGCAAGCCAACCCTGAAATGAAGGATGCGTGCAGCCCCATCCCTCCCCTCTCCCCCAGGGAGCTGTCTCTGACTCCATCAGACAAACTTCAGATAAAGGCTGGACCCACTGATCCAACGTCTCCTGATACTGAACTTCTCTGAAGCCCAGTGAGACACGCTCAGGAAAGAAACACTCACTGCTGACCTGTCCTTATTCCATCTGAGGAGCACAATAGAGAAGAGTGATAAAGGAGCGATGAAAGGCTTTTAGAGAGCTATTTTTTAGCCTTTCCAAGTCAACTGAAAAGCTTTACAAATTGCAAGTGAGGGTTGTGCCACAAAAGCTTGCTCTGTGCCACTCCTGTCTCATAGGAGAGCACAGGCTGGGAGAGGCAGAAGACAATGCATTTCAAAGGCCAGCTACCAAGAAGAGATGGCTTCCATTTACGATGAATCATCACAATACCTTATCACAGCACCCAAAGGCTGTGTTTTAAATCATCCTCTTCTGACACAAGGCACTGCAGTCCCTGCCCTAGAGCTCAGAGTTTCAGCAGGGGATCTCAGGATGATAAGCAAAGGCTTTGGATAAGTCACACATGGGATCTAGAGCAAAAATGGGAACCAGTTCCAGACGTCCTGTTCTGAAGGCAAAGCATCTGTCTTAAAGCCATCTTTTGCCTCCAACGGGAAAGCTTCTTACATTTACTTCCTTATGATCATGAAGAAATTGCACCCTTCACAAGCTGCTAGGGAACAGCAGCCTCATTTCTTAGAGAGCAAACTTCCATGTCAGGTCCTCAGATCTCTCTCTCTTAGCCAAAGGCTGTTTTTCATCTGGTTTTTGCTGGAATATTGCACAATGCTTAAGCAAGACGGTGGGAAGATTCCTGTTCTCAGAGAGAAACCAAGTGAAATGTCAAGAGGAACTTCCCTGCAAGTCTAGCATTGAATGTAAATATGCATGAAACCCCAAGGCTGAGTCCTTTCATCTGAGAAGATGTTAACAAAAATTTACCCTTCAGCTCACAAGCCTGCAAACCAATGAATAATAGCCACATCCTGGTAAGCTCTGAAACATTTCATAATAGAAACAGTGAAACCTTCTGGGCACTGCATACTTGCATTAAAACATGAAGCAAATAAAAGAGTGTTTTTTACTAAGACTAGGAACATCCTCCTTCCGAGGTATGTCTGTACTGCTCATGGTCTGCACTCCGAGGAGTGGCAGCCTGGGAGAGCTGCTTCCTCTTGAACCCAGGCCAGGTAGGCTCAATTGCAAAGAGCAATTTCTTCAGTTACAGCACAAAAGTCCAAGGGCACTGGCTGCCTCCCGGAGTGATGGTGTTATCCTGTATGAAGGAACATGTGCCTACTGGAAGTCCAGGTCTGGTCACAGCTGAGATTTAGGCCTGCACTTACCGGCTGAAGGCAGGAGCCTTCCTCTACTTGCAGAAGAACGGAAGAAAATCACAGAGCAGAGTAACAGGGTCTAAGCTGTGGACTGCAATCCCCTCCTCGCCATCAGAAAGTTTCTGGTTACAGCTTTGCTTTGTAGGCACTGGTCTTGCTCCTGAAGATGGATGTGCTTCATCTGAGACATGTAACTGGAGGAGGGAGTAAACAAATCCGATGTCAGAGCCAGGGGATGTTCCTTCTTCATCAGCTATCTGAAATGTATAAGGTGGCTGCCAGGGAGCCTCCTGGGCTCTGACACAGCTCCCATAAATTAAGAAGCTTCACAGCAGGTCTCAACGTCCTCGCCTAGCCATGACCAAGTACAGTGGTGGCTCTGGACTTGCATTCCTGTGCTGAAGCAAATTTTCGCCATTCACCTGGTGTGTCCTTCTCGGAAGCATCTCCACAGGCAGGGATGTGAGGGTCGACTCTTGGGAGGCTTGTGTGACTGACCCCCGACAACCTTCATCAGACTCTTACGTTAGCTCCCTGCAGGACCCCAGAGTTCTGTTTCACATCCAGTGGGACAAACAGCCCTGTCCTTCTCTCTTCCAGTGTCGTGGAAGGTATCTGCTCTCTGCTCCCTGAAGACATGCCGGTGCTTAAGCACCCTGGTGATGACATGGTGTTTGGGTGGATGAAATGAGGCTGCAAATGTTAATCAAGCACTCCCAGGAGAGAAGATTAGCTGGATCCAATGGTCCTTCAATGGGCTGCAAGGTCCTGCAGTGGGCCTGGCAAGCCTTTCACTTGCCATGCGCAAGCAAGCCTGAGCCATCAGGTTTTGGCAAACACTAGCCAATACCTTTATTCAGTAGATCCACCTCTGGTGTATTATTGCACATAACACCAGTGCCCCAGGAGAGATGTAAATGGAGCTGCCCTCCCAGTTTATGGCTCCTTGCTTCCCCAGGCTTCAAAGTGCAGCAGATCCTTTTTCTCTCCTGCGCGCGTGTTGCCAAAAGCGGCTCTGGGCCATGCTCGGAGCACAGCTGCAGCAGGTATTCAGTTCCCACCCATTTTTAAATAACATCTCCGTATTTTTCTTGATCTTTCAATAAGAAGTGAACAGTTTAGTGAGTCTTTTGCTTCTTTGCTGATGCTTACAAAAGCCTCGCAGCTAACAAGGGTTTGACACTGACCCTGACTGGCTCAGCGCCCGCTCCGGTAAGTGGTCCCACTGATGGCTGCGTGAATTCCTCCTGTGCCAAAGGCACAAAGGAAGCAGACTGAATAACAGCCACTGCAGAGGTATTTACTTTTACCAAATCCTTACAGCTCAGGTTTTTAGATATTGTTTGACAGGGCAGGAATGACTCTGCCCCCGGCCCAGCCCAGGAGCACAGTGGGTTGGACCTGGCTCCGAAGAGGCTCGTGGAGCTGATGACTCCACGGGTGTGAGCACGGCACGGGGACAAGTGGTGAAGAGGTGGAGTGACACCTGCAGGATGCATCTCCTAATCCCCGCATCTCTCAGTGTGTGGAGTGACTGTGGGCAAACCACATCTTCGCAAGGCACCGCTCTGCCCGCTTGCAGGACAGGCTTGGTGGCTCCACCGGGATGCTGGGAAGACAGTGTGCTAATGGTGGGAGCTGCTGGGGGCTGCACGTGTGTGTGTGACCAGGGGATAACAGGCGTTGGCACATTCCTGCTCCTGAGAAACCACGCGGCCTCATTTGCTGTGAGCCAAATCTTACTTCACTCATGCTTGTTTTCATATATTGTGGCACATCTAGAAGACCCGAAGGTCTTCGGCACAGGGACAACATTTGTCTCACCTGAAATAAAATTACACTTTAGGTGTTATTTTAATAAAGAATAAGACCGATTATTTCTCTGGGTTTACAGCGTATAACTGAAAACTCTTAAAGGCTTGAAGCTGCAGGCCAGCGCACCTACTGATTTCAACTTTGTCATGACAGAATTCACATCAGCCTTTTGTTTTTACTAAATTATCCTGGGTTCCTTTGTGGAGTTTGATTGTTAACACATTTTCCCTCCTGCAGAAATTAAATATTACCATTTCTCCACCCAGCAAACTTCAAAGAAACGAAGACGTAAAATACAGATGCCTCCATGTATATTAAACGAGTGTTGAAGAAGAACGAAATGCAAGAGTGCTGGGAGAGGACAGGGTTTCATGACTAGTCCCTGGATTCAGAAATCCTGTTAAGTCGTGTTTATCCAGCAAATGCACTTGAGCATTACATCTGACCCGGAGCTTGACTGTGCTGAAAACAAGGCTTGCTCTTGAGTACACAGAGGAAATCAGGCTGCTCCACAGTGATGAGGGCTGCAGAACTGCTTAGAAATATAAATGGTCTGTGCAAAAGAGGCAAGGTCAAGCAGCTTGATGTGAGATCGGAGGAAAAAGGCTCTTTCCCATGCTTTCTGTTGTCTCAGTTGAGGCATCTGACAGCGCTTCACACTGGGGCCATTGCACTGCCTCTTGGGCCTTTCCTGTATAAAAAGGAGGGAAACTGTCCCTTTTAGGGATGGAAAATGACTCTTAGGGAGCCACACAGTTGTGGCAAGTGAAGCTTCCCCCTTTGATTCATGTCTCACACGTCTCTGTGCTGCCGGCCCCAGCCCTTTCGCAGGGGACTGTCTGCACACAAACACGCCTGGGTCAGCAGAAACTGCCGGGGCAAAAGGGCTCAGACAGGGCTCGGGTCAGGGCACTGCACTGGCCGTGGGATGCTCTGGCTGCGTGTCGCCTGGGACTAGGCTGGACACCGTCACTGGACCTGCGCTGGACTGGAGAAGCTGTGGTTCAGCAGCTGGCTTGTCTGAGGCCCTCTCTTCTTAGCTGATGCCCTACAGGGAAACAACTGAGTAGAGGTAATAAATGAGAGAGAAACGAGAAGTAAATTCGCGTGTATAGGTACTTCCTTGAAACTATCCCGGGGTCTGGAAGGGAGAAAGGTTAACAAACATCCCTGAGACTCAGTCTGCTTCCTTCCACTGCACTTCTGCAGGCAGCAGTTCCCTGCGTAGGCAGCTCTGCCTGCGCCTGGCCGCAGGTGAGGTTGGGCCAAGGGTCGTGGTGGGTCTGCAGGCAGGACCACAAGTCACGGCGTGGTCAGAAAGCACGAGGCAGCCCTGGCCAGCCTGCGTCAGAAGAAAGTGGAAAACTACAGAACAATCTGAAGAGCTTGCTATAGCTCCAAGGAGGCCAACTAGGCAATCTTTAAAGCCGTGTTACTATAGCAGCCCTGATGGTAATTTACCAGTACATCTCCCTTTCTCTTCTTCACGCCCCTTTCACAACAAAAAAATGAGATTAGTCTCATCTTCCCCAATTACCTTGCCATGTTCCCTTCACAGCCCTCAGCTAACAGCCTTCCAGAAAAACCCCATAACATTGCTGTGCAGCCGAGGGCCCCGTGTTGTTCTCCCCGAGCACAGGGATGAAAACAGCCTGTGCCAGGAGCATCCTGTGGGTATGAGGATGGAGTCACAGGAGAAGACACGTGGCTTTTGCACGATGGGCTCCCACGGTGCAGTGCCTCTGCTGTGCTACCCACAGTTTTGGCAGGAGCTTTATGGATGAAGTTTTGCTGGAGGTGTGGGCAGGAAACACTCGTCTGCCTCAAACCCCACAAACCTATAGGGGTTAGGAGAAAAGCCATAGACCAGTGTCAGATTTCCACTCTCTGGTTTTGCTAGTGGTAATCAGTTATAACTTAAGTGATTATATGTTCTTCTGTGGAGAGAAAAATGGGGTTTGGGGTCTGGTCCCACTTGGGAGGCTTGGGGAATGCAGAGGATGGGGTTTGGGGTCCGGTCCCACATGGGGAGGCTCAGAGAATATTTAGTGCCTGTTAGAAAGCAGGTGATGAGTGCCCCGTTCCCATTCCCTGTTGCTGCCGGTGTCCCACCTGCGTGGTGCCATGTGGGGCAGGGCAGTGTGGTGGGCAGCCAGGCGCAGACGTGCCCAGGGCTGTAGGGGCAGGGAGGGGGTCAGGGCCCCGCAGGACCCCCAGTGAAGGCAGCAATGCTGCAGCCCCCTCATCTGCCTGCCCATGCCAGGAGTAGGGCTCTTTGTTGTGGCACACCGCTGCAACTTTTGCAACTGGATTTTTGTTTTTCTGTACTGATGGAGCTATGAGCTAGGATCAAAAGCCCTGGGTAAATCATGCAGGATGGTCTGTGCAGGAGATCTGGTGCGGGCCGCCCACCCCAGGCTAGTCCCACCACTGCACCATCCTGCTCTCTCACCTACACTGCCAGGGTGGACCCGGAGACCACCCACAGCCAGCCCTTTACTTTGTGTTTCCCTCCAGTTCCATCCTACGTTGCAGAGGGCTCTGGAGCCTCCAGAGATCTCCCCGCACCACTGGTATTCAACATGCTCTTTTTTCCTCAACAGTTTTCCTTAATCCTGCCCCAGAGGGGAGACGGGAGTCCTCCGTTCTCTGTCAGTGGTGCCTAAAGAAGAAAGGCTGCTCCCACTGCACAAATCAACCTAATTACCGGTTCCAGTGGCAGCTAATGAGCTTAAAGCTTTCATGGTCAGCACCTCCTTCCCTCCCTGTGGGAGAGGCAGCTTCAGCTAGGACTGTCTTTAGCTAAACAGCTTTGACAGTGGTGGAGGAACAGAAGGAAAAATCTTTGGGGAACAGGAGAGCATTATTGGTGTTGTGAGGCTGCCAAACAGAGCTGTTAGTCATGGGCAGGGCTCACAGTGTGTGCTCAAAACCCCTGTCGCGTGAGCGGAACTGGATGCTGATGAAAGGGGGATTTGGGGGCTCGCTGTTGCAGGTACCTCATTGCTTCCAACCCTGTGTCCTGCAGCACCTCATGCACATACAGATGCCTTCCCAGGCTCAATACCACCAACACTTTCCCCATGCTGCATAACATGGTTGGCAGCATGTTTCCATTGCTGTACAGCGCTGCTGGAGGGTAAAATCCCTGTGATGGTGGAAGACACCAGCAGATGCTGCTCATGATGACATCTCTAGGGTGCACAAGGGTCTTGCCCATGCTGGCTGTCCCCAGAATAGCTCTTCCGGGGAAGGATGGCCCATTCCCATCAGCAAACTGCTCCTTGCGCTTGTCCTCCCCATGCTGCCTGTGCTCTGTGCCCACCCTGAGTCACCCTATCATGAGCCAGGACCTGAGCCGAGGTCACCGACATCTGCAGTGTCGTTGCTCATCACCGGCACAGTCCATTGCGAGGCTTCTGGGTCCCATGTGCTATTGCACTTCCCTTTCAGTACAGCACCTCACCTGCCAAGCAAGAAAAATTAACATACCATCCCCAGAAGCAAAAGCATCCACCTCACAGGGCTTTGGTGGGCACTGCTCTCTGGACGCCGGCTGGGACTGCTCGGAGTATGCTGCGCTTGCTGCAAAGTTTGACATCTTTGCTTTATTGCACTAGCCGTGAAGCCACTTCTGTGCTGCAGCACTAATCCATCAGCCAGAGCTCACCCAGCGCGAGCGTGACGTTTGCACTGGTGCGAGCAGGTTTCTGGGTTGCTAGGAGTGACTCACGCGTGTGCATGGACCGTGTCTGCAGAGAGGCACTAATACGATTTTCTTAAACTATGATTGGTTTCCCAATTTCTAAAAAGCTGTCTGGCAGGGTGGGCCCCCTTCCAAGGTTTCCTGGAAATATGAAGATGTTAAGAAGATGCTGCTATCAGAGATATTGAGTCAAGATCGAGCCCATCACCCAGTCCAGCATTGGCTGGTGCTGCCAGGCCAGGACTGCAGCTTTCTAAAACAAAACCAAAAGTCAAAACCACAGCACCAGATCGCTTGCACGCCCAGGGCTCAGGAGCTCATGGCTGAATTCCAGCTTGGCTGGTTTGTCCTACACACCCCAGCACCAAGTTTATCCTTCACTTCTGACCCTGAGCTGTTATGTAACATTAATTATTGCATGCTCCCATACTCCTCCCATGTTCACAGACGTATTTTAGGACGGAGTGGGGTGGTTTTTGCACGCAGAAGAACGGGAAGTGCTTGGGCACCTTGGATATAGAAGGCACCGTGTCACTGAGGGACGAGGGCAGGAGATGGGGTGATGTTCACAGAGGGTGAGTGAGGAAAGAAGAAGGATGCAAAGACTTTAAGTGATAGCTTCATGCCATGTCTGTCCCCTGGCTACTTGGCAGATTATTCATTGCCTTTATTAACTCTATGTTAAATTACCCTTCTTTTCCTTTAATTTTTCCAGAGGTTTATTGTTTCATTTTTTCTGGTTTATCTTTAAAAGGACTTCTTGTAAAAGCGAAGCTTTCAGAAGTGGCTGGCATGACACCCCGCAGAAAGAGAGCATCCATTTATTCCCAGCACAGGCACTGGGCAGTGCTAGAGGAAAAGGTCCCTATTACACTTAAACAGAAAGTCTGGGCAGCGCGGCTGCGCTCTGCGGCTGGCAGACAGCTCTCTGCCTTCGCCGCTGTGCTCCCTGGCAGGGTGGCTGGCACAGGCAGTGCTAATTGCCAATTCAGCTGTGAACATCTGCCATTAGGAAATGGCACAAGATCACCAAATCGTCTCTGGACCTGCTGGCCTGCAGCCACCTGCCAGGAGATCCCACAGCTCTTTCCTGTGACCTGCCGTCCCCACGGGAGACTTCTCGTGATGGCCCTGTCCCCTTCACGACTCCCTCCGGCTGCCAGCCTCCTTTGTCTGTCATTTTAGCCATTTCCATTAGGTCTGAATGCACATTTGCGAAGCGCCAGGTGGGCTATCGGGGATGCCCTGCAAGCAGGGCAGTGCTTGGAGGGTGCTCTCCCAGCAAGACCACCTCAAGCAGTGTCAGCCACCCGGCGGGGACTGTGATCAGTGGACATGGATGTATTTGCTCAGTGCATGACGTTTTATTTGCTGCTGTTGTAGCTTCATGGCTGCATCAGGCTGACCTGAGCAGAGGCTGCTGCTGGGGCAGGGGAGGATGCCCAGTGCAGTGCTCACACTGCTTACACTGCTCACACTGCTCACACTGCTCACTCTGCGGCAGCATCACGGGCCGGTCAGGCACCTGATGCAGATAAAAGCACATTTTTCTCCTGGGCTTGATTTAATTGATTAAAAATCGACACGTTAAAACAAGAATCAGTAACATGAAGTACTAACTCAGCTAGACCCTCTCCTTAAAGACACACTGGTCTCAGTGCATTCTGTCTTCACCAGCCCGGCCAGTGGAAATAGATCTTTTAACAAGTTCCCAGGTCAAAAAAATTCCATTTATTCCGTGGTGAGGTGCTGTCTCTGAAGCTGAGGGACCCCTGGGGGCCACATGTCCTCACAGCCTCTTCTGGCCAGCTGGGGAGGACATGCAAATTGCAGCGGGGGTGATGAGCTAACAGAGAGAAAGGGTCCCTCATGCGGCTGAGAGCTCAGGCCTTTTGGATTTTAGAGGAGAACGGATGCCAGTTTACATTTCTGCATGGATTTAGAATCATAGAACCATGGAATCATCGAACGGTTTGGGTTGGAAGGGACCTTTAAAGGCCATCTAGTCCAACCCCCCAGCAGTGAGCAGCGACATCTTCAACCGGATCAGGTTGCTCAGAGCCCCGTCCAGCCTGACCTTGAATGTTTCCAGGGATGGGGCATCTACCACCTCTCTGGGCAACCTGGGCCAGTGTTCCACCACTTTCATTGTAAAAAATTTCTTCCTTATATCTAGTATGAATCTCTCCCCTAGTTTTAAACATCACCTCTCGTCCTGTTGCTACAGGCCCTGCTAACAAGTCTGTCCCCATCTTTCTTACAAGTAATGAAAGACCACAATGAGGTGCCTGGAGCCTTCTCTTCTCCAGGCTGAACAACCCCGGCTCTCTCAGCCTGATCTCATGGGAGAGGCTCTTCCAGCCCTCTGATCATTTTTGTGGCCTACCTGGACCTGCTTCAACAAGCCCATGTCTGTGCTGTGCTGGGGACCCCAGAGCTGGACACAGCACTGCAGGGGGGTTCTCGGCAGAGCGGCGTAGAGGGGCAGAATTACTTCTCTTGAAGTAATTTAGTTCAGCCTTGAGTCTCTGACACTTTCACAGATCCCTGATTCCTCTCCCTGTTACACCATGGCTATACAGCCATGTGCTGGTTTTCTGCACGCCAAAAGCCTTGAAGGCATCTGCTCCACAATCGCCCCTTCGTACCCGTACAGGATCTGCCTCTGCCTGCGCTGCCCTTGCCAACACCCTGCCTGGGTGCCCCGGCGTGAGGTGGGGAGGTCTCCAGCACTCTCCGCTGGCAGCTGAGTGCTACGTGCCCTCTGCACCCCAGCTGCAGGTACGGTGGAGCCTCCACAGCTTCTGCAAGAGGCAGCTGGAATTAGAGGAACCAGCATCACCTGGCGCCCTTGGAACAAGACTGTGGTCCTGCCTGCCTGATGCAGTTGGGTGGTGTGGGCAGCCACCTCTGTCAGAGCGAAGATCTGCTCAGCATCTCCTTGGCAAGCGGGGAGAGGCTGTGAACTGAAGTGAGCTGCAAGGACAGGCACTGAAGCCTGGCAGCCGGGCGGCTGGAGCTGTGAGGGCATCTGCAAAAGTAATCAAAGAAGCATTGGCACTGCAGGGGAGCGTTGGCCTGGGTGCTGGGCAGCAGAGCACCAGATTTATTGATGAGCTGGGTTATGCTGGTGACTCACAGTCACTGTCTGTACCTGGCAGTGACTCAGCTCTCGCTTTTCTGGTGTGACACAAGCTGTAATAAAATCCCAGCTTGTTTGTCGAGAGGGATTTTTTACCCTGCTTCCCACCCCCACTGCAGGGTTAGGGACATCATTTACCAGTACAGCAGCAGCAGTCACAACAACAAGGCTACATACACAATTAAAAGCTTATTGGGAGCTTCCTGTCTGCTGGCCAAGGATCTGGAGGCTAAGAGGCCAAAGATTAGAGTGAGGCATAGTTAAAATGCCATTAAATGAGAATAAAACCAGACCCCGCTAAGCCTGGGATCGTGCCTCTATGTGCATGGCAGGGAGGGAAAGCCCCGTTCCTCCCTCCGCAGCTCAAATCTGCAGCCAGGTCTGGCTGAATAATAAGCAACGTGCACCTGGCCAGAGACAAGCTGCTGGATTATCCCTGAGGTTTTGCAGTGGAGAGTGTGCTGCCACCTTTGCTGGGCACCACCTGCCTCCCAAAAGGGCTCATGTGGTCTCTTCCAGATGTTTTCCAGGAACTCCCGACTCTAAAAGTTGACATTTCTGCCTTGGGCTTTGGCTTGCTCCAGCCCTCTCGCCAGAGCTCTGTCACCTCCTGAGCCACTCTTCAGCCTTTCAAGGATGTGATCCTCTGGGCTGATGGGCATGCTGGGCTTTCCTCTCTGCCTCCCAGACAGCGCTCTGTCCTCTTTGGGGAGGAAAGCCCTTTTCTCCCACCACTTTCTCCTTCACAGCTCTCCTCTTCCTCACATCACAGTAAGTTTCCATGTCTCCTACACAAGCCTCAGTTTCTCTGACCATGGATGCTGCGTCCTCTCGATGGGATGCTCACTGGCATCTCAGTCAGACAAAAGGTCCACCCTGCAGCAGCGGATGGTCTTGGAGATGATCCCACTTTGGATGCAGAACAAACCAGCTTTTTTTACCGTGTGCCCACAAAATGCTGCTCTGCTGCTCTTCTGCAGTACTTGTGGCTGAAAGCGAGTTATACTTGGAGGGTGCAGAGTGTTAATATCCCAGAGAAACCCCTCCTGGGAGTTTCTACCACAACAGAGAAACTCTGAGAGAATCCCACTGGGGACTACTGAGGGAGAATAGGATTTTTGGCACTGCACAGCCTCTTTCTGCTATTATTCCCACAGGAGGTGGTATAGATCATTGTACTTAAAAAATAAATGATCCTGATGTATCTCCTAGGAGCTGCAGGAGTGGGCCTGAAGCACGCTGCTCAGCACAGGATGCAGCCACGGAACAGGGTGATGGTCCCATCCCAAGGGCTTCCCATCAAAATCAACCACCAGGTACAGCCTATGGACAGAGGGAGTGAGAAACAGCAAGGACATTGTCCAGGTCAGCACAAGCAGCTTGACAGCAGCCGTCTCCGCCTGTGTGTCTTGTAGGCAATGCAAGAAAGGCAAGCGTTGAGAAAAGATCTGAAGAATGAGGTTTGTGGCTGTGGACAGGGATGCTCTCTAGAGAAAGGGGAATAAAAAGTCCTGCAATTGTTTTCATTAGAGTTTGTGTCCCTTATTAGAAGGCCTTGAATGTGTCTCTGTATCCAGAAGTAATCCGGATACAGAAATAAGAGTTTCCATCACCGTGTGCAGTGACAAAAGCTCTGAAGTCCTCGAGTGAAGGGGCACTGTGCAGCAGCCCCAGCTCCTCCACCCGACCCAGCTCTTCTGCCCACTGCCCACATGGGCAGCACTTGCACCCTTGGGAGTGCCTCTCGGTGGGGCCCTCTGTTTAACACTTACCGTCTCTGCCCCCAAAGGTCAGTCCAAGGTTTTTTTGGACATGGTGTTTTGAAAATAGCCATCAGATTGATGACATCTCTTTGCCCTATTTTTATCTCCTGTTTGTAGGGCCAAGGCTGTTCATTACTTCATTCTCCTCTGTCCCTCTTCCACATACTTCCACTTTTGACATTTTCTTACTCCATTTATAATTAATTTTGCTTATATTTTTTGCTCCAAGGGTGGTTGGAGAGTCCAGTCCCTTCTTAACCTTTTCAGTGCTGCTTCCACTGTAGTTAAGACCCTGTCCCTTAGTATTAGGGTTAATGTATCCTTAGAGGATGAGCAGACAACTGTGTGTAACCATGTTAGCACGTCTTAAGATCCTATCCTTCAGCCAGGCAAGGCGCTGGAAATGCAAAGAGCAATAGGTTAGCTTTAACCCTGTTGCTGTTTTGTTCCCTGCCAAGCTCCCTAACGTTAATCTCTCTCCCGCAGCGGAGGGCAGCGTGTGTACAATCAGTGACTGGACCTTCCTTGGGATGCACCAGCTTCTCGATGCAGGTTAACTTGATTGCTTGCAATCACTTTTCTGTAGCTCTGGGGAGCTGAATTTGGTGAAGTGCCTCTCCTCATCACCTTGCAGTTGCAGACTCTTCACAAGGTCCCTGTTCAGTTCAGGTTGCAAAATTTCCTTTGGTCCTGCTGTGGAGTTGCTCTACGTCTGCACGGTGGACATGTTTTCCAGATATCTACCATGAGTTTTCCAGATATCTGCCAGTCCCACTGGATCCACTCTTCCAACATACTCTGAATGTCCAGAAACCCCAGACAAGTGCCCCAACTTACCTGATTCCAACAAATTCCCAACTGGAAAAAGGGCAGGTGCCTGGGCAACTCTGACTGTACAACAGGCTGTGTACAGGGATGAATGTACGCATGCAGGTACACTTTTCAGTGGTAGTAGGCTACGTCTCGCAGCCAAAAGGATCTGTTGTTATTCTGGATGAAATTTGGAAGAAAAGCAGTTATTCCAGGCTGGCCTTCAAATATGAGGGTCTCCTCTGGACAAAACATATGGACTTCATGTTTGCGTATATTCTTTTCTCACATTTTCCTAGCGAGTCACTCTTTCCGGATTTGTTGCTGGTGTCTCCTGCCATGGATGCCAGCCACTTCAGATGGCAAATATAAGTTGCTACCTGCACATCGGTTCAATCTTCTATTTAGGGGCCCTTTTAAATCCTTTCTGTGCATGAGATTACTAGCTTTTTCCTATTCTTCCTGCAGTGAATGTGAAAATTTCCTTTCCCTGTAGAGGCACTATGATATTTGGACTAAACTGATTGGATTTAAGTCTGTGCGATGACCCAGCACTAAGAGGTTTTCACTAGTCAGTTCTAAAAAGCCTTTAGCAAAAGGCTTTCAGCTTCTATATATTCTGCCACTGAAGGCACGTTCCTCCCGCTGTAAAGGTCTTCAAAAAAGGGAGCCAACAAAAACCTATAGACAACAGAACTGTTGCGACAAAGATTGCTGTGCTGTGTCGTCTCCTAATGAGTGAGCAGAAGGGAGATCAGTGAAGCCAGAAGGCATGAAATCTAAAACTCATGAAACCAGTTTCATGACATCCAGCTACGCTCACTCCATTCCATGCCATGTGTTACTGCAGGAGGTAATATTCAGCAGAAGCCCCCCCCAAAATAGGGCTGACTTTTACATGGAAGAGGTGCGGTGGTGCTGCAGGGCTTCCACAGCCAACAGCAAGTTTTAAAAGTTTCTCATTTCTTCCTGAGCGCAAAATGTCTCAGAAGCCCTCGGGTTTATCACAAGAGGGGGAGGTTGTCGACTGGGGAGGCACAGGAGAGCAAGCAGCAAGGGGGTGAACCTCCCGAGCGTGCCTCCAGATCTGAGCTTTACTCAGTGGCTGAAACTTTTAAATGCATCTCAAAGTATCAGAAATCTCTGGCTGACGTCCTCAGAGGTTGTATTTTAGCTCCTGTGCTTGGTGCCAGTGTCTTGTGGCTGGTTTAACTTGAGAACTTCTGTGTGCTGGCTCAGGAAGCACTTGTTGGGAGAGCCATGAACTGGCTCCATAGCTAAACATGAACATGCAAACACAGACTGAGCTGACCAGTCTGGTGGGCTGTGACACAGCCAACACACTGCACCTAATGAGCTCGGCCAGGTTCTGTGCACTAATGCGGAGCGAAGCTGGCACCCGCGGGCTGTCGCTGCACAGAGCCCAAGGCAGAAGGAAGGGACGCACATTGTGCATTGGGGAGCTGTCCATGTGGGACCTGCCACCGCTTTCATGACTCTCATGTCACATCCCCCGATAGTGCCACAAGTGTTACACGTCTCCTGGGGAGAGGAGCCCCTTGGGACCATGCCAGCCGGCTCAGCACCGTCCGGCCAAGCAATATCCCTCCTAATCCCGCTCATTCCCCCCAGGTTTCCCATCACCCCAGGCGATGTTGGAGGGACAGCATGAGGCAGCCCAGTTCAGAGTAGCCCTGCAGCTGCTCTGCACTGACCTTACTGCAAGCACGGTGGGATTTGATCATGACGGTGAGGCTCATGACTCCTCCTCGTGATCCCGCTCCACCCCAATCCCAATACGTGTTTATTTTTAACGGCTTTAATAAATTTTAGCCCACAAGAAAGGCAGCCATGAGTGGATTCAAACAGACCCTTCCAAACAAATCCTTCCTAAAAAATGCCGTTGATCATCAGGTCTCTTGTCCTGTGCTGGAGCTGTCTTCATATTGTACAAGGCTGGCCATCCGTTTTAAGAAGTGGTAGTGTGCCATTGCTCTCAGCTCCTGCATTGAGGACTCTCGCAGCTCAGAAAACTTTGAACACCAAACTCAAGAAACCAATTTTCATGCTTAATTTCTAATTCCAGAAGCGCCTATGTTCAGAAAAGCCAGAGCAAGTTAAGTGAAGGCAATAGAGTAAGGGGTCATGCTGCTCTGTAGCATTTGGTGATTTTTATTACAGATTGGTCAAGTGACTTGAGAGCCCACCCACATGAGCAGCGACCAGACTGACAGTGTTTTCCCTGCGGGTCCCCCTTGGGTTTGGCGACAAGCACATGGCAGACCTGGTTTTGTGCATCCCGCCTGCAGGAGAAGGAGAAGCCGCTTACTGGAGTGGCTCTGTGGGTTGGTTTTCCCCTGGTCTCCGCTCCCATTGTGGCCTCCCCATGACATAAATATCCAGCTATCAAAACCAAATTACATTTACGCCGTGGGCGCTTCATTCCTCCAGTCTCCTGTACGGTTGCTACATCCCCGTGGGACTCCATGTGCCATGATTCACTGTAGCTTGTGCAAAGCGTCAGGGCGGATACAGTCCCACCAGACAGCCCAGCTCTCCAGGAGAGGACGGACACATGGAAGGCAGCGATGTGATGTAGTACTGCTGTGGAATTTCCAGTTCTTTGTGTTTGTTCACCTACTATACCCTCAAAATTTTGGTCAAACTGAAAACCTCAAAGTAAAGATTTGGTAAGCTGGAGTATTTTTTTAATGCTGAAAAGTCAGCACTTTGAGTGAAGAAGAATAGACTTTGCAAAATTTCTTGTCCCCTTCATCCCAGCAGGACTGCTGCTCCTAGGTGGGGCAGGCTGTGAACTAACCCAGTTCCGGCTTGATTCAGGGAATGGCTTAAGAACATGTAAAACTCTCAACAACTTCAGGTCCATTCTTAGCTCTGGCAAAACATTTCAGCATATGGTCTTGAAAACATACTTAAAATAAATCCCAGGGAAGTGCTTTACGAAGCTGGGGCACTACCATGAGCCGCTGCCTACAAGTTACACAGATTCAGCCATTGCTGGGCACTTGTTAAAGTCCAGCAGGAGCAGATATTGCAAACAAAAGCTAATCAAGAGTAACACCAGGCAGCAAAAAATGACCCACATGGCACAAGCTGGAGCCACGGTACCATTAACTGAGATGAGTTTTGCTGGGCTCTAGCGTGGCTCAGGCTTTTCTTCCTCAAAAGTGTTTGCCGGGTGCCTGGTGAAGAGTGACCGTAACAGCTCTGCGTAACGAAAAACCAGAGCAAACATCTCAATTAATGAGTGCCCATGTGAAACCCAATTGCTGAGCCAGCCTGGCAGGATTTCTGCCCGGCAGCTCTTCCAGAAAATGCCCTCAGGAGAGAGGACTCCAAGTAAAACAGTGATTTTGCTGTGAACAGAACAAGGAAATGATGTAGTCCTGAAAATGTCATTGCAGAGAGACCCAGTGCAAAAAGCTGCCGTGGCTTTGCTTTGCATGGTGCTGGGTGTGAGAAGCGGTGAGGATGGCATGTCTCTGCAGGGCTGGAGGAGGGACCACGAGCATCGCTAGTGTGCAGCTGGGACAGCATCCACTGAGCGAGGCCTTTAAAAACTTCCATGACATCTCAACAGAAAAGGACAAGCTCACAGGTGTCGTACTAGTTTTGAGTTTCCAAGTGGAATGCTGCAAAACGAAGGCTTAAAAAAATTAACTATAATGTAAGCAGTATTTTTAAAGAAATACTTATAAAGAAGTATTTTTAAAGAAGTATCGCTGCCTTGATCTTAGTCTGTTAGAGGAAATTCCCTCAGTGAGAACCACGGGTCAGAGCTCTACAGCCCTGGCAGCGTTAGCAAATGCCACTTCAGTTTGAACTAAACCTCACTGCTCATCTCTCTTTTTTTCAGCTATCATTATTTTTCCTGACTCCCTGGTCATTATCTCCTCTCAGAAGCCTGAAAACAATCTGTCTTTTCCACCAGCCGCTGTGCTGCCTCCTGCTAGACCAGCTTTCACCATCCTTTCTCCTGCCACCCTCCTGGAGGACCACACTTGCTCCGTTACAGTCCTACTGAGCGGCATCTTTTCCAGAGGGATGCCCGCAGCAGCAAGCCCTAGGAAAACCTATTACTTGCTAACAGGCATTGCAAAGTTTCCCCAAACACCCTCATTGCCTACAAATCTGACCCCTTTAAATGCCTCCCAGCTGGCTACCGTTAAATAGCTGTGCATTCGCTTGGATTTTTAACATACTTCAGAGCATGCTTGATACTGTGTTATGACTTAGTGAAGACAGGTCAAATTTTTGACCTAATGTACTAGTTCTTTTAAATATGGAAGTGAGATTTTACTCTCTGCTTGTAGCTCGGAGTGCAGGAAGAGCTCTTCGTAAGTGTGATGAGGCACTACGTAAGTGTGATGAGAGGCACTAAGCTGCCCGCGTCTCTAATGGAAACTGATTTTAGCCCAGCAGAAAGCCATAACGGTGTAGTGGTCTCTGGCATTTTACCTTGATAATGTCATGGTATTTATAGTCTTTTTAATACATTTCATGACATAATGCTCTTTTGTACCTGGTTTTCACAAGATCGATAGGAGAGAATAAAATTTTATACTTTTCTTCCACCTCCACAAGCTGCAAATGCACAGATTCAGGAGAAATGTGCTTTGCATCTGGCCAGGTGGGAAGCACAGCCCAAGTGTGGGGCAGGGCAGTTGTGGTCACAAGGAGGAGAGGGCGGTGGGGAATACATGAGTTTCTTATCCTGTTGCATCTCAGCCATCCCATTTTGGAGCACCTTCCTTCCTCCCACTGTGTCCGAGCCCTTGCAGAGGCTTCCTCCTCAGCACTGCCCACTGGACACCAGCGTCTTTTCATTTTGAAAAAAAAGATACCAGAATTGCATCTTAAAATTAGATGTCAGCATGCCACGGATAGTTTAGCTGCATCCTGGATGCCTGAAGTGCCATGCTTTTCAGTCCCCCTTGGTGGCTCGATCTGTGCCAGCACAGTCTGTACGTCGTTGTTAGATGGGCTTTAACGTAATCGCTAATTGTCAGGATTTGCAGCTGTGGGCAGCTTCTCCCTGGTCTCAAAGGGCTGTCAAGGCAAGGCAGGTGACTGATGCACAGCCAGCGAAATGGAAAAAAAAGGAAACATGAGCAGGAAGGTCATGGGAGTGTTTATAAGAGGTTACGGAGCCCACGGGTCTCATTCTTGGAATGGAAATAGGGGGTTTTATAATGGGTAGAGTGTTCTGTGGGGGACCCCATGTCTCGCCTGCAGGCCGTGCGTCCCACCAGCCCCTTCACAGCCACGAGTCTGCCTGTGCTCAGCGGGGAGGGCTTCGCAGCGATCCCCCCATCCTCCTCCGACAGCAGGGTCCCAGCCCAGTGGAAGGAGCCACCTGCCCTCGGCAAGGCCCCACCGCGGCGTGTGACGCCAACCGCTCCTGCCCATCTGCTCCTGCCGCGCCGGTGCCTCGCCACGGCGGGATGGAGGGTGGGGTGGTGGGGCTGGCGGCTCCTCCCTCTGCACCTACAGAAAGAGAGGATTGCCCCTGCCACTTATGGCCTGGGCAATGCTGTGGGATGCTGCCAGGTGTGTCCCTGGCAAGTACCGAGCACGGCAAACCCTCTGCCCCTCCTCGCCGTCTGATGCTGTCCCTGGCTCAGGCACGGGCTGGCTTCCAGCACACTCCAGACGGTTCAGCACATGTCCAAATACACTCACACCCACCACCTGCGTGGACAGACACCTTGTGTCCGGGCTGAACTTGGCCTCTCTGATCCTGTACAGGCACCGGCTGCTCAACTTGTAGAAGAGCTGAGCTCAAGCCTCAGCTTTGCAAACACCGCGTGGAAAACGTGATCAAATCACTGTGTTTCTGTGCCTCAGTTCCCTTCTGCCAGGGGAAGAAAACACTCCCATTTCCTTTGCAGCATGAATATAGAATCATAGAATCATTTAGGTTGGGAAAGACCTAAGATCATCAAATCCAACTGTTAACCTAGCACTGCCAAGTCTACCACTAAACCATGTCCCCAAGTGCCACGTCTACACGTTTTTTGAACGCCTCCAGGAATGGTGACTCAACCCCTTCCCTGGGCAGCCTGTTCCAACGTTTGACAACCCTTTCAGTGAAAAAATTTTTCCTAATATCCAATCTAAACCTCCCCTGGTGCAGCTTGAGGCCATTTCCTCTCGCCCTATTGCTTTTTACTTGGGAGAAGAGACCAACCCCCACCTCACTACAATCTCCTGTCAGGTAGTTGTAGAGAGCGATAAGGTCTCCCCTCGGCCTCCTTTTCTCCAGGATAAACACCCCCAGCTCCCTCAGGCAGGGCTTGCAAAAAAGGTGCCTGACCATGGGTGAGTCTCTGGGCACCGCTCCAATAACCTTGCTGCCAGCAAAGACATTTATAGTGATTTTTTTTTCCGCCTTGTGGTAAAACCTGCATTGTTTGTAACCCCAGTTTGGGGCACCTGCCAGCCAGTGTCACTGGAGGTTTGCTCCTGGGAGCTGACAGAACATGCCACACATTGTAAAGATGCTGTTTTTGCAAGGAGGTTGAGCTGTTAATTTAAGATGTGCTCTGATGCCATGGTGACAAACAAAGTTAATAAATCCGGGCTGACACAGGAGATACCTTTGAGCTGACTGCACAGCTGGCCTTTTCCAGGTCTCCAGAGCAGTCTCTGAACTCAGCTTGCGTATGGCGATACAGGGAGAAAGCTGCCTTCCCAGCATTGCTCCAGGGAGGGATTAGCACTGGTTGAGAAACTTCGGTGGTAACGTATGGGAGCCCGGGGATAGTTTTGACTCATGGTATTTCAAACCTGAACAAGAGGAGTGGGGCAACGCGAGCACATTTGCTGGGGCCGGGTGGTACCCCAAGTGTGCAGGAAATCGTGGGGTGGTGGCTCCTGCTGGGGACCCGCAGCTGGCTCCAGCCTTCCCATAGCAGCACCTTCACCCAATGGATAGAAAGGGGAAAGGGCAAGTGCTCAGAGTCCCGTCAAATGATCCAAAGGGGGAAAAAGAGATGGAAAAGAAATTTCCCATCCAAGCATGGTGGTTACACTGCTACAAGGCAGAATCACAGCAAATCCCAGCATTGTGCCGGAGACCACGGCCAGCCCGACGATCACGGGGCTGCCACTGCTCCAGGTCCGACCTCACGCACAGAAAAGCACCTTGCGATGAAGATATCTGAGCGGGACCTCAGGAGATTATCTGGCCTTGCAGAAATCTCCAGTGCTCCAAGCCCCATCATGTCCCCTGGGGTCCCAGCTGGGTGCCTCCTTCCCTTGGCAGGAGCTGCCCTGGGGACAGCAGGAGATGTCGGGGAGAAATGGAATCGGAGATGCTCATTGTTCACCAAAACCCAGGAGAATAAACAACAAAACCAGGTGTGAAGTGCTTACAGCAGCAGGTCTGGAAACGCTGCTAAGTGTGTTAGCCCTTCGGTGGGTAAACGGAGGTGGGGGGGCAGATGCCAGCCATCCTCTGCCAGTTGGGCTGGGACCAAGAGGGCTGCGAGCAACCCCTTCCCTGCCAGCACTCACGCAGCACCCGCTGCGGGCAGCCGCAGGCAGCACGGCGTGCGAATCCACTGCCTCGTGCCCTGAAGGTGGTGTCTGCCAGCAAAGGGACACCAAAGCAGACAGATGAAGGATGCTGCTGTGACCAGACCCAGGTGCTTTCTCAGATGTCCTTCCCCAGCTGGAGCAAACAGCGGCCTCTCCCCCAGGCCTCGCCCTGAAAACAGGCTGTGATGAGCAAAAGGTGGCACGCAGAGTGGGCACTGCATGTGGTGTTAAGAGACTGGCCTAATCGGAAGGCAATGTTCCCTTGGGTTAGTCTTTGCCTTCGGTGGGAGTCCTACCTCCCTACCCACCTCCAGCCAGGAGCACCTGGCTGAGCCTTGTTGGAGGAGGATGCAGGCTGAGGCATTTGTTTTGGACAATCTCTGGACGGCAAAAGGAAAGGAAGGGCTCATGTGTCCAAGCAAACTTTGCAGCAGCTTTGGCCTTTGAACATCGCCAGCATCTTTGTTGCAATGAGCCCCCGGTTTCTCTCCAATGCATTTTATGCTGCAAGATCTCCGACGTCCTTCCAGAAGTTATTGTCCTTAATCTGTGTAAAACCCCCCGGGGAAGATGGTATAAACCCAGATCGGGGCTTAAGCAAGCAGCGGCGAGAGGAGCTGAACGAGCCCTTGAAGGTGAGGGGTGGCCTCACCCCTCGTTCCACCCAGCAGTGCCCGCTCGAACCCCCCAAGTCTCCCTCTCCCCTCCTGCAGCGGTGACAGGGACCTCGCCAGGGCCGTGGAGACCTTCCTGGGGGCTGCTGGAGCACCACCAAGTGCTGCAGCTCCGTTTGGGGAGGGGACCCCAAGTTTAAGATACGTCTGTATTTGAGTCACGGCACTGAGACTTGCTCAGGGTTCCCAGGAGAAGCTGTAGCTGGCTGGGACACCCCTGCAGCACGGGAACAGGCTGGTGTGCAGCAATGTTTCTGTGACGGTAAGTCCTCCGAGCACACAGACTTCAGCAGAAACTGCATTTATTTGGAAAAAACCTTCCTATAAGAGCAAAATATTCTGTAATTGTCCATTTGGGGCTTCCTAAACCAATGTTAGAGCAACCGCCCTGGGGAGGGGGATGCCGGGTTATGTGGTCTGTTGGTAATTCCAAGAGTCTGCTCCCAATGTTGACCCGGTGCCTGGCATTCAGCCCCTTGTCCCTGCAAAAAAAAAAAAAACCTGTAAGGAGAGTAAATAAATTAGTTTATTAGCCATGAATCCAGCCCAGCTGTCTAGGAGTTACTCATTATTTTGCTGGCAGCTTTGGGCTGGAGCCAAGTAGCCGTGCCTGGCTGTTCCCGCACCTCCCTGCGCACGTGGGACTCGTTTTTGAAGTGCGGGGAGCAGTGCCGGGCACCGTTTCCCTGCGGCGGGTTTTGGTAGGGAGGAATGTCTCAGGCTGCCCAGGCTTCTCTGCCCGTCGCTGGGATTCGAGGCCCTCGCTGGCACGTCAGGCTGGGCTGTGAGCTCTGCAGGACCACGGCTCGCCCGGACCTCTGCCTCCGGCTGGGAGAGCAGCTTCACGGCTTGTACCCGGGAATTTCCAGGCCCAGCTGACACCTGGAGAAGCAGCAAAAATAAATGTATTTTTAAATCTGTATGGGCTTGTTTAGGAAGCTGGAACATGTGTCTTTTTTTAGGGTGCCCAGGTGCAGCACAGGTCATGCACAAGCAAAGGTTGCCTCTTCCTCCAGCCGCAGCTGGTCCCCGGCACTGGTGTTCACCAGGAGAGCCGGCAGCGCTGCTGGGAGCGGGGGACACAGCACACCCCTGGCCGAAGGCACGTCTGCGGACCTCTGGTGCACGCCCCAGCCCAAAACCTTGTTCCTTTGTCTGGGAGCCGGCTGGCCAGGTCCTTCCCCACTGCACCGGCCACGCTGGGGAGAGCGGGGCAGGCTGAGCTGCAGGTCCCACCCCCTGCGGGAAAGGCGAAGGGGCATTATCTCTGCCCCCACCCCAATATCCAAATGGTGTGTGAAGGCAGGGGATGTCCTCCATCGCAGGGAAGCTCTGCAGGCACCTGGCCTCCATGTTAGACTCTGCCCTGCCACCCGCCACCTTTGGCTTCGTTCCTCCATCAGACGTGCTGGTGTCCTGTGGCAGCAGGGAAAAACAGTCCCTCTCTGTCCCTCTGTCACTGTGCCTCTGAAGGGCTCGAGTCTTCAGTCTCCACAAAATGGAGTGGGAAACAGGAGTTCCTTCTGTCCTGGTGAGGACTGGAGACTGGCTGTCCTGGGGAGACTTGAGTGTGGAACCCAGTCTAGCCTGGGGAGCTCCACCTCCAGCTTGTGCAGTTAAACCCAGACAGCAGGACTGACATGTCAGCTAAGATAAGAAACTAATGTCAGACTTATTTTAAGGATGCATCTTTTTATTTTTAGGTTTCCCCTTAGTAACTGTTCTGAGTCTGGTAGCAATGATTTTTAACCCTTCACTTGGATGCAACAAAACCTGCACTTTTCCTTCTAAGCCTATTTAGCATTGAAAGCGGGTTTGGGTGGATCTGGCAGAAACAGGGCACATCACTGTCACAAAAGCTGAATACATCAATGGGGATGAATCGTTGTTACGGAGAAAGCCTCGGGGAGGCTGTCGCTGGAGGCAAGTTTAGGATCCCTAGAATAAGGGCATATTCCCATTACACTGGAAGAACAGCCTCTGACGGGGCATGTTGGTGCAGTGCAAGGGGCAGGTTATTTGAGGTATGACTCTGGGAAGCAGGCATCTTGGCACAGCATTTGAATCATCTTTCCTCCCCGAAAAACGTCTGCCAGGGGGGTGGGGGTCTCTGGCTGGATGCAAGTCTCCAGCAAGCAGTGCTGCTTGGGGGCACCGTGGCCGGGCCAGGCTGCGGCTCCCCTCACACAGCGCCTGCAAGGGTAGGAAGCAAAGCAGATGAAGACTGGTGTTCAAGTGAGCTTTACAGCTTTATTAATTTTTGCTTCTGTTTGCCTAGAAAAGGCAAAGAGTGTCTCTTAGCCCCAGGCTGCGCTAAGACAGTTGCAGCGCTGCCTTCCCAGGGCACTTCCCCGCTCCCAGGGACAGATGGATCTGGCTGGCCGTGCTGCAGCTGTGCGCCGAAAGCTCCTGCTCCGACACCTCAACCACTGGATTTGGGCAACAAGGCACCCAAGTGAGCCACCTTGCCCCGCCAGCAGCGCTCGGCCTGTCCCCCCGCTGCGACCACCCGGGGCTGAGGCACCCGGAGCGGAGGGGGACTGCTAGGCACCGCACCCACCAAACCGCCTTGTGATGTGCAGTGGGATGCCCAGGTGGGATGCCCTCCAGAGCCTCCCCAGCTCGCAGAGGGAAGGGAACAGCTATGGCCAGGAAGCTCCCACGTGTCTGCAACGCCACCAGCAGGGACTCGAGGAAGAGGGTGAGACGATGTCGTCTGCCAGCAAACGGAGAGCCATCGGCTCTGTCCTGCACGCTGCCTGAGGAAGAGCAACATGGGGTGGTGCCAGCAGGGTGACAAATTTCGGACCCCGAGGTGCTCTGTGAGTGAGGACTGACCATGTGGGTCCTTTTATCTTCTTCCTTCCAGTTTCTTTGCTGAGCAGGGTGTAACTTTCCTGACCACCTCAGCCAAAAAATATCATTCGGTGCTCTTTAAGGAGATGCATTTCTCTGGGACTTGCCCTTCAACCAGTGTGTGCAGGAGCCACGGTCCTGCAGGGGAACTCACCGCAGTCCATCCACGTAAATAAAACCTTTGCAGACAGCAGAAGGGATTTTGTCTGTGTGCATCTTACTACAGATATCAAATCCGGTAAAGCTTTTAACAAACAAAATATCAGTTTGCGTAGGACCTTTTAGCCCAGGACTGGGCTGGGTCAGCACTCAGGCTTATCCAGGCTCTCTCCGGGATGGGCTTTACCTTGCTGGGTAAGCACTGCCCTGCTGAGTGCCGCCCTGAGCAAGCTCTTTGGGAGCGGGAGGAGAGAGGCAATTCAGCACTGGGGAACCAGATTTTCAGATCAAAAAGGGCCTGACGTAACAGGGCCCGACAGCAGTGATTTCAGGCTGGCTGGCACAGCTTTCCTTGGGTGCACCTGGACAACCCATCCCTGCATCCTATTCAGACGGGGCCTGCTTCGCAGTGTGGTGGGAGAAGGGCCGAGCACTTTAAAAGTGGGCTAAATTTGGGCAGAATTAGGAGCAGGGCTGATGGCCCGGATGGCGGCTTTAGGCGGTACTGATGAGCAAGGTGAGAGCAGAGGAATTTGCAGGCAGCCGCAAACCTGTTCGCTGCAATACTTAGAGCAAGAAGAAGGAAATAAAAAATAGGACGTGATAATAATAATAAAACTGAGCTGGCTCCCCAAAGTCTCAATAGTCGTGTGCTTTGCTGAGCATCCCCTGCAACACACACTGCTGAACCCCTGTGCTTGGAAACCACTGTTTCGCTTACCCCAAGATAGGCTGAAACTGCGAACTTCAGACACACAAACACCCCAAAGCAATGATCAGGCTTACAAAGAACAGCCCGGGCTCGCTGCCTGCTAAACTCATCACCCGCTGCAGAGCTGGGCTGGCCTCTGTAACACCACCCTGCCTCCTAATTGCTCGTGGAAGTAAGGCTTCGGTCAGAGCTGGGGCTTAAAGTGTCTCCAAACCTCCCAGACTCCGTGGGGATTTGAATCTGACTTTGCAAGATTGGGACACCAAGTCCCCGTACCCTGGGCATGGCGGCTCTGGGGCAAGCAGCACAGCTCCCAAGGCTTTCTCCCGGCTGTGGAGCATGATTTAATTATGGGGGCAGAACTGGCCGGGGCAGAGCTGCTGGGAGCGAGGGTGGCATGTGGCATGGCACGCTCGGGAGGGTCCCGGGCCCCCAGCTCCTGCGCACTCGGTGTGATCTTGGCTTTGCTCCCCTGTGCCCCCATCTGCGGCTTTTGGCCTTACTCACTCTCTTCTGCTGTGCGTGGAAAGCCTCCAGCTGCCGAGCAGCCGGGAGCGTGGCTGCTCTCTGTAGCTCTTGGCACAGCCGCCTGTCGTGCAGGAGCCCAGAGGAGGGCTGGTTTTGGGAGGCCCCTCTGGGTGCGGGGCCATCCAGGGCAGGGGAGCAGCCCGGCTCTGCCGCAGCCTCCGTGGCTGGGCATGGAGCGCTGCTCCGAGAGCCTCTGGAAGAGGCACCCCTGTGCTCATGTCTCATGCTTATTTTTTCGCGTAAAAAGCTCAAATCTAAATTCAAAGAATGGGAGCAGGCACTATGTTTCCAAAAAAGCAGTAGAAATGTATTTGCTCCTTTTTAGTGCAACTCCAGCTCCTTCTCTGGCAACAGAATTGCTGTCAGACTCCCACAGCTGGTGGATACCGCTGTGGGCTCACCGCCCCAGCCCCTTCTCCCCGGGCACCCCAGGCAGATGGACCCCCTGCCCCCCCAGATGCCATCAGGCTGGCTCACCCGCACAGTGACAGAAAGAGCCCGGTTTCCTCCTCCACTTGCCACGCAGTGCTGCGAACAGCAAACACCCAATGGCTGCGGCTGCGGGGGCCGCCCAGCCTGAGCCTCTCCGCTCCCCACATCCCCCCGGCTGGTGCCGAGGTCCCCTGTCCCCCCGCTGCGCTCAGCTCCCAACCTCCCCTTGTCACCTGTGCTGTCCCCAGGGACTCGCGTGCCAAGTCAGCCACGCTTGCACGCCGGTGTTCGCTGCCTCCCGCCAGCCCTCCCCTGCCTGCGCCCCCCGCACCGAGCCTGCCCTGCGTCTCTCCACGCAGAGCGAGTTTCTTTTGAAACTCCTTTTGTCCTGAGCCACAAGAGTCCTCACAACAGGGGAAAAAACACAAGAGGACAGAAGTGACACTGGTTTCTTCCGACGCCGAGCAGGAGATACTGGGCTGCCTCGAGCCGCTGCATCCCCCGGTACGGAGCAGGGCCACGGGCTCGCTGCGGCTGCTGGCTGCGGGGCGGTGCACGGCGAGGACGGGCAGCGGGGCCGTGCACGGTGACGTGCTCTTTGGGCCACTCTCCAGGCTCTTTCCGTGCCAGTCCCGGGCAGGCAGGTGGGACAGAGCCTCCCGTGTGGCTGGGGGCTGCCCCTGCCCCGTGGCGGGAGCGGGGATGGCTGGGTGCTGGCGGCAGCGTGGCTCGGCGGGGTGGAGAATGACGGCAAGCTGACCTCGGGCAGGGTCCGGACCTCCTCGGGCGCGACAAAGCCGATGCTGACACCCCTCTACCGTGGGGCGCCAGGCAGAGAGGGGTGTGTAAGCAGGGGTCTCCAGCTGGAGCTGAGCCTCTGACCCAGCCCAGGTCATAGGGCTCCCTGCTCTAAGGAGATGGGCTCCTGACGCTGCCTCTTCCGCTGCCTCTCCCGCTTGGCCCGCCAGCACACATAGGCGGCCACTAGCAGGCCCACCCCGAAGATCAAGGTGGCCACCGAGACCACCTTAGCGATGTCCATTTGTGGGCCATTGATGGTGAAGGTGATGCACGTCGCTGCTACGCCGATGACCACCGAGACAATGCCGAAGGGGAAAATGCAGCGGTACCAGGATTTCTCAGTCCCGCCCGTGGCCAGGGCCAGCTTGTTGAGGGTAGCGGTGGAGTCGGTGGCTGTAGCCAGCGGCAGCCCTGGTTTTCCTCCCTGCAGGCAAGTGAGTGAGTTGGACTTGCAGCCCATCATGTTGGCGAGAAAACCCAGGAACAACCAGTGCAAAGCGCGGGCGGGTTGGACGCGGGTCGCTGTCCTGCCACAAGCCACTGCCGTGCCGGTGATGGAGGGAAGCGGCCGGATCCTACATGGCTGGCTCATCCAGCGGCTCGGGGTGCCTCAGTGCAGAAGGGCCAGGATCTCTGCTGTCGCTGCTCGCTCCCAGCTTTGGCTCCCGGCTCTTTTGCTGCCAGACCGAGGGAGGATTGGCGGTGGCAGCGGTGAGCTCATGCCGGTGGGAGGACCAGCTCAGCCTCGCTGCCTGTTAACTGTTTCGGGCTCTGGGCAGGCAGCTGCCTGCAGCCCAGCTGGGATCGCTCCTGGGACGTGTTTTTGCAGTTTGCATCTGCTTTCACCAGCCCAGTCCCTGGCCAGGCAGTGCTGGGGCAGGGGAGCTGGCCCGGCTGCCCTCCTCCCCCAGCTCCCCGCAGCGCACCCAGGGCTATGCTGCCGCAAATACCACTTTAGGCAGCCTCAAGGGCAGCAAAACCCTAAAGGAACGGGCAGCAGGACTTCCAGCCGCTCCACAGAGCCCCTTCACCTCCTGCTTTTGTGGCACCAATGCCATTGCCTCCTTCCAAGTTGCTCTTTCTCCCTTTGTCACCCTCTGCCAGCTTCGTCCCCTGGCACAGCGCTCGGGGGACCCTTGCTGGCAGCGCATGGATCAGGGATGCTCGTTAGACTGGAAAAGGCTCAAGGCTGAGACTCACCAGGGTGGTGGGACAATGCTGGGGGTGGCTCTGGGGAGACATGGGGTGACCAGTCAGGGGACCTGGAGCAGAGGTGAAGGATTTGGGATTTGAGATGATCACTACCCAGACAAAGCAGTGGCAGGCTAAGAGCCAGGAGGGCAGGATGCTAAAAGGCAGCTCGTTGCAGGAAAGGACCAGGAGATCTGCAGGATCTCCTCACCCAGGGGGGAGAGCCAGCGTGTGCTGCAGGGCCAGGCTCTGGGAACCAACACTGTACAGCGCTCCCTGCTTCCTTCACCCAAATCTTGAATATTAATTATTTTTAAACAGCAGTATTGCATACAGGTAGGTAATGTTGGCTCTGACGCCTGCTCCAGAGCAGGATCACACACTTGCAACAGCAGCTACAACATGTGGCAAAGTGCAGCAGAGCCCAGCCATGCCACCCAGCACAGGAGCTGCCTGGGGCTCCTGGGCAGGGAGGAGGAGGGGATAGAGATACAAACAGCCTGGAGAAGGTTGAGCATAGAAGCCTCTTACCCAGCTCTGACCGCCAGTAGAAACTTAATTTTGTGGGCAAAACCTTTTTGTGCCACCTTTCCAATTAGTGGATCAGGGAGACACCGAGACTAGAGCTGGCACAAACAGTTCCCATCTCCACTCGCTTCTCCTGCACTGATTTTTTTAATTGGTTTTACCGAAGGAAAGAGGAAAGGAATGAGCTATCGCAGCAAACATAAGAGACCTGGAGCCTTTCCCAGGTCAGAGCTTCCCTGGAGCTGATGGGGCCCAGCTGCATTTCTGCATCAACTGAGAGGAAGCCAAAAATAAGGGAGAAAATCCACACTGTAGCAGAAGTGGAGCTGTGCAGTGAGAGGGCAGGAAGGTGAGAAGATGGAGAGGCAGAGGAGCTGACGGGAGTGACTCAGGAAAGGGGAGGTTTGGGCGTTAGTCCTGACAGAGGACACATTATCCTCCCTTTTTGTGTGGGCACTACTTTTGCCTACACCATCCCTGGGGAAATCATCCCACTCCAGTGAAGGGGGAGAATAAGGCTGGTTTGATGCCCCTCTCCAAGCCTGGTCTGAAAAGCTGTGTAAGACTTGTCCATGTGACAAGGGAGGTGGCTGAGTCTGCAAGAGCCCTGGGATCTCTCCTTGCCTCTAGTTTCTTAAATAACATCCATAAATAACAGAGGTGGGGGTCAATCAGGTATCAGATGAATTCCCAAATTTCAGGGAGGCTTTGTGCTCCTCCAGCATTGCCCAAGGCAGCCAGCTGCAGGACACTGCGAACTGCAGGACACAGAGGCTCTGGTTATGCAAATAAACAGCACTAGGAAAATAACTGCAGATAAGTCAGATGTGCAGCACATGGTGCTCTGCAAACTGACAAGCTTCATTATTTATTCTATCCATTGCTCATCAGAGGGAAAGAAGAGCAGCACAACCCCACCAGTGAATGCCCTTTGAGCAGCGAGGGCCAAACCCTGCCTTCTTAAGGCTGATACTTCCCCTTACAAGCTCCATCTTCAGTTTCATGAAGCTTTGTCAAACCTGAAACTTGAATCTTCTGTGCCGAGTATTTACGCCAAGCTGAACCCTTGAAGAAAATTTCAGTTAAAATAGTCCAGCTGTTGCTGAGGGCAGGGTCTAGGAAGAAAATACCCCAGTGACAAGCCTGGCAATGGGCTACTTTCCAAACTGCTTCTCAAGAAGCCGGTGATATGATGACACCCCTAAACACAGCTCTAGCCTCCCCACCCCGCAAGGGCACTGCTGCCAACTCAGCCTGCCCTTACTGGTCCTTCCCACGACAGCATCCCTATGCCTCCAGCCTCCACTCAGCAGGTTAGGAAAGTCTCTTGGCTTCCGCTGAAACATGACAGCTTTAGTGGACTGACAGCTGTACACGTTTAAGTGGTGCTGAAGAGCAGTGACTGGCCTTGAAAAAAGCAGGTGACAAAAACAAGCTCCAACTGGTTAGAAAAACATGACATTTTAATAACGTCTCAAGTTCTGATCTGTGATGAATCTGAATATTTGACTCGGCAACACTGATGCGATCCCGCTGTAGCAACCCTGTGTATCTCCTGCATTGGTACCAACCATTGCACCCACTACTGTGTCAACAGCTGCTTAAAATTATACAGGCGTAAACATATATGTACACACACATATGCATGTATACATGCATATATCAAACCCCTCCATATACACACCGAGATGTAGCTCACCAGATAATGTTTTCAAAGAAGCAGCAGGCAGCGCTGCCTGCATGTCTCACCAGGGACCCTCTAAAACTCCAGAGACGGTTTAAAAGAAATTTGTTAAGCACTGAAACGGCAGAGAGCAGAGTTACAAAGGCCGTACATCACGGAGCCACGCTGGCTTTGCCCCTGGTTTGAAAGGAAAAGCAAAAAGCCTTAGCAGGACCAGAACAGGCCTGCACAGGGCTTGGGCTGGGACCGGGTCACCTCCAGGAAACTTCTCGTATTGACGTTTAGGAAGCAGCTGGATGAACTTACCCTTACCCTTCTCCATTAAAAAAGGCCAAATTCAGGCAAATCTCTCTTATTTTGCAGTGGGTTTCTATAAAACTCACAAATGTGCTAAGAGAGAGAGGAAGAGGCTTCGGGCTGGGCTGCACGGTGTGAGACCATTTTTTGGGGCACTGAATTTCCCCGCCTCACTGGGGCTGACAGGCTCCTCCACCTGGGCCCTCAGCTCCTTCCCTCCATGCCCCTTCTTCTGCAACTAACGTAAGGGTGTAATTTTCATAGCAGAAATAGAGACTCGCGTGCGTCCTCCTCCCTCTTCCCACAGGAGGGGAGAAAAGTGCAGCTGGGACTGGATGAGTCACATTGCAGGAGCTGAGATGGATGACACCCCGCTACACACGCACATATTTACCCACAAGGTCTGTGCTGACCTGTCCGGGTGATGGATGGGGCAGCAGGAGCTCTCCCTGCGGTGGGGATGCTGCCCAGAGCTGGGCTGCAGCGCCCTCGGACAGGGGAGAGGCTCTTTAGCCTGGCTTTCAGGACTGCAAAGGAAAGAAAACCAACATGGAAACAGAAACTTCTGCTTAAGAAGAGAAAAAGGGCAGAGAGGGTTAATGGCTCTGGTGGGCAATGGAAAGCTTGTGTTTTGAGCAAGAAATCCAGATTCCTAGGGGGGAAACAGAGTTGAAGTGAGAAAGGATGAGGAACCCAGGATCTCTCTAAAACAGTCTAATTACTCCATTTTTGTGAAGTATGAAAGCTCAGAACCAAATATGGTACTGACCACCACCAGGGAAGCCCAGGAGGAGCAAGGTGCAGGAGGCGATCCACATCCCCTGGCACTCAGTGCCCAGTGCATGGGCAGGAGGAAGGCGTTTTATGGTGGGAGTCCAGTCTGTAATTATATGGGTGATCAAAGACCCAAACCAGGGAGACAAAGTAATTTGGAGACCACACGGAAATGCTAAAATAAAGCACGCAAGGCCAGGATGCAGAGACACCCACACCCTGCTTGCAGCTTCACCACACACAGCCCATCACCTCTGCACAGGCCAGCTGCTCGGTACAGGTCCTGCCGCGCTCAGGATACCCTACACCTGCATCTTAGAGCTGCTGTGACTGTGTAGAAGAAAGGGTTTGTAGATGAAGGAATTATGGCTTATTTTTCCAAAAACTGAAAGGCAATGGGCCTAGAAACAAGAACAGAAAACAACATATCTCAGGGCAAATAACACTTTTGGGCAAAGATAATCTCTGCTATACAATTCACATATATCCCTGCACTAGTCAAAGAAATAATACTCATACATGCCCACCTCATTTCTCATTTGTGGGACAAACAGCTCAATATCCTGGGGTCTGAGTTGTAGAAACCCAGCAAATGGCAGCCCTGAAGTCCTCTGAACAAGTGACCCTCACTCCTTTAAAAACTAAATACCAAGAGACCACACACATTGAACTGTAGAAAAATAAAATGCACAGTAGTTTCTAAGAACTAAGACATTCCCACAAGGTTTTTTGTTTTTTCCCCTGTGCCTCTGTGAGGAAATTAATAATTCTGCTTTTATTTTGCTGGTATGGTACAGTTCATGCAAGAGCCACACACTAGATTAAGACTAGGGCAAGAAATACTGAATAACTATTTATTGTACAACTATCACCCATGACAAACAAACTGACTGCAATAAAGAGTTGCAGTGACATAAAAGCAGGAGAGTATGACATCAACCACCATGTAGCCCATTGCCAAATGGTCCAAATCGCAGCTGCAACCTGGGCCTGTGGCTTTTTCTGAGCTCTTGACTACAACTTCCACAGTTTTAATATAGCCATTAAATATAGCCGTTGAATATACCCACTCCATGGACTGACAAAAGCTACTAAATATGGAAGGGCAGCTCTTAAGTGCTAAAAGGCTGCAAACTTGGAGGGAGGAATTACATGGGAGAGGAAGCAGTGACATCTGGATTCACCAGAGGCAGCAGCGGTGCTGGGGATGCAGCCATACGTGTGCAGTCACTCAGGGCTTGCCGTCACACTGTGGCTGCACCCGGCTGCGGAAACAACCCTGGAAAAGACGGCATTAAGTTTTGAGCAGCTCCATTAATTTTAAGATAAACACTGGGGAAGAAACTCTTCACATGGCAGGAAAGGTTCATTAAGGAAGCGCAGGTGGCCTCTCATAGTCCGTTTTAAGTTGCTGCGTGCCATGTAAAACTGGAAAATAGGCACCAAAATAAATCAGGAGGCAGTGTCTTGGATTCTGGTGACTTAAGAAGTATTTTTCAAGTCTATGATTCAGCAAAAGGAAAAAAAATAAAGTGGCAACAGCCATCAGGAAGTGTGGGTCTGAAAATAGCAGCAAAGTGTCACCTTGATCCACTCCAACAAAGACTTCTGCAACAGTGACAAGCTGCTAGGTGACATCGCCCTGCTATTTTGGGTCCGTGTCATTATGCTGCGTGGTGAGCCCCACCGGAGCACCTCCCAGCACGGACTGCTCAGCACAGCCGGGGAAACCAGCGCCAGCCTGCCAAAGGAACTTCCGAAACAGGGATGGCTTTTGAAATCAGAGATTCACGTGTCTTACAAGAAGGACGCTTTCCTGTGGATTCAAATATAGATGGGAGCAGATGGCAGAGAATTATTATATCATCCGCCTGGCAGTAGCTACATGCCTTCCCAGTGCTGTGCAACGTTGGTGCAAGCTGAACACACACAGACCTCCCTTCGCACCTTCTGCTGCTCCTCTCCCATCACCCATCAGCGACCACCCCACATTAGGCCACAGCAGATACTCAACACAAACAACATCGAGAACCAGGTACGATGCAGAAACAGGAAAACACCTGCTAACTAGGAGAAAAGCTGATCCACAGCAGCTTTGCTTATGTCCTCTGCCCCTGAAGAAGATGGTCCAGATACTCATGGGTGGCCAGCCTTGGGCAGGCGCTGCCCGGAGAGCGCGACAAAGCACCAGATGAGCTTGGTCTGACTCATCAGGCACGCACACTAGTTTTAAGGCTCACATAGAAGAAATACACCTAATACATTAGAATAAGCTATTTTACTGTAATTAGTGTTTTAAAAACCAACCAAACAAAAAAACCACCCCAAAACCAAACCAAACCACAAAATAATGCCATTTCCACTGTCTTAAGCAAAACTCTGAATTACTCTCTTTAAATGGAGACCGTGACACTTGTGCTGCAAGGAGGAAGGGAGACAGTCATATATGATTCAAATAACTCATGCTCATTCAAACAGCTCCATTAAATCCAGTGGGTTTGCTTTTGCAAATGATCACTGCCAAGAGCTTTGTCACCCTCAAGGAGAAGACTCTGGAACAGCGCCAGTGAAGGGTCCTGACAAACACCCATTTAATACTAGACAAAAATCAGATAGTTAAGACTGAAAATAGTTGCAAGAATTTTGCCAAACACCACAAATTTCCTAATGACACTAAAAGCGAGCCTTCCAGGCTCGCAGAAGCACATAGTTATGTTTAAATTTATATGCTCAAACTTGTTAAAATACAAAAAATACTATGCCTGATTCATCTCTGCATCCAGTAATTTGAATTCTGTCCCATTACACAGCCAACACAATCATAATTAAAACACCATAGACTATTCATGGTTTCATTAATTTTTTAAAGGTAGTTTTTGTGGGTTTTTTGTTGGGGTTTTTTTTGTTTTTGTTCATTTTTTGGTTTTTTTTTTTTTTTTAATTATCATTCTTGTGCTCTCTCCTTCTGTGTGTTCGTGTCTGGTTGGTACCAAATACTCAATTCCTTCTGAAGGCAGTGAGAACTGCAGATGCCCATCGCCTTGCATGACAGCACTGAGTTGCCCGACAATTTCAAAACCAAGATTTACCGCTAACACGTCCTATAAGAGACTTCATCTCAAAAAGAGAAAAAAGTGTTGTATATTCTGAAATTTAGAACCTGAGGCAGAAAAAAAAAAACCCAAAATTGAGAACCTCAGGTAATGCACTTTTCCAAATTCCAAAACTACAAGGCTGTGCCAGCTACATCAACAGATGTGGTGCAATAGGTTTAACAGAGGAAAAAGGATGATGAGGTGCTACAGAGGTGCAGTGCAACATAATGCGCAATGAATTTCATTTGTGGTGCATAAAGCAACCCCACGTTGAAGTCTTACCAACCTGAACACGTGCATTAAGTCTCCTTTGTTTTCTTCTTCTTAAACTGGAGATAAAAATGAGACTAATAAATTGTTTCCCACTATAACATGCAAGGGCTTAAAAAAAATAAAGCCTAACAGGCAGGTGTTAGCATCACCAGGAGTTCGTGTTCTCACAAAACAGGAGAGAAGATTTTAGACAGGCTTTCTTCCAGGGTCAGTCTCCTCCACTGACTCAGAGCTTGCTTCTATTTGCTTTTTCCTATCCAAACTCTAGATCCACTGATTATCTTTCTTGTTCTGTCTAAAAATAAGCCAAACATCTCCGTTGCATGCCTAAATAGCCCACTGTTGTAATTTCTCGCCTTCTGAAATTACAGTTCAAAACCTGCTTTTAATTTTTTTTCCCTTCCCATTACCAGCTCTTTATCCCTGGCATACATGACACACTGCTTCCTGCCCTCTTCTTTCTAACTGGGCTCGGATTAATTAACAAGAAATAGATTTTTCTTTATTACAACGCAAAAGCCCTTCTTTCTTCACAAGTTAAAAACAAGATGATAGATCTTTTCTTCTGGGTGGTGGTTTTGATGCTACAAAAATAGTATTCGATCCGCTTGGTAGATAATAGAAATTTTAATACCTATTTAACAAATTGTTTTCATGTTGGACTGAGTCATGATTAGGGGTTTTTGTTTTGTGAGGTTGTTTTTAATGGAAGTGAAGGCAGACTAGGAAGCCTCCAGTGAATCCAGATGTCAACAGCACCAGTCTCAGTATATATGCTTAAAAAACAAACAAAAAAACCCCCACAAAACCACAAACCAAAATACCAAACCCAAACCAAAACCACAGGAGGCCTTGCTCCAGACAGCAGAGATGTGGCAAAATTAAGCTAATGAGCAAGTGAAATAACATCAGTCTCCATTTGACAGATAAAAAGTGAAGAGCCCCTGGTGTCAGATCCATCATCTGCTACAGCATCACAGTGACCCCACCTCAGGACTCAGGACTGGAAATGCACAACTGTGAACTGGCTGCCTGCCTGCAAAAAAAAAATTCTGTGTTGGCCCCTTCTCCTGGCTTTCACAAGGCTATTAAAGCAATTCCAACTCATCGCTTACAGTACAGTGAGAATTAGACACCCTGGGGCACTCTGGAGGAGCGCTACGCATCCTGCGTTACCCGCATTCAGCATCCTCGGCATGGTTTGCACTCACATGTAACCCAAAAACATCACTTTCAGTTTATCAGAAGCAGACATAATTTCTCAGCAAAGCTTCAGCTGGAAATCCCAAGCTCATGCTGAATTCTGTAACTCAGGAAGAGACTGCTTTGAGTGGAGAAAAAAAAAAAAAAAGGAAAAAAGGATGTGTGTGTGGGACAAATAGCTCTCTGCAACACTTCTACTACAACACAAGCTTCCTGTCTCAGCATTTTACAGCACCATTGCTCTTTCTAGAAACCCTCGACTGGCACGACAGTGCACACTGCCCAACAAGTTGCTGATTCAGGTGTTCACGCTTCAGACTTGACTACATACAGTGTTTTAATTAAGTAACCTGCTCTCTGGAGCTCACAGAAAGCTCATTCGGAGAAAAACACCAAGAACAAATTTGTCATCTGCAGGGAGACCTGGGAGTTTTCTCCCCATTTCAACACTTACCCATCTTAAACTGTTCATTGACAAGATTCCCTTATCCCTCATGCAGTTCATCTGGTTTTGCCTCTCCAAACCATGACCTGTGCTCCCTGCCTGGGCAGCTGGGGAGTCCTTCCTGCCCTTGCCCCAGGAGTGGGACGGTGCTGCTTGTGCCATATATGCAGTAATTTCTGCAGGTCAGAGGTAGTCATGCTCCATCACTACTCACACACTGCTAGACCCCCTCAACAAGGCTGGAAGAGGCAAGACATTCCTCCATGCCACTCATGGTGAGATTTGCCTTCTTTCTTACCAAAACTCAAATTATTTCTGTTTTAGATGAAGTGTGTCCCTAAAGCCACACTGTTTAGTTTCTACATGCTGTATCTCCCAAGGAGGGAGCTGTAGCAAGCACTTGGTGGCATATCTGAGGACATCTGCAGGATAAACCCCTGGAAGATTTCAACACGATGAACATCCAGAACTAACCAAAGACTAGTGAGCATGAAATCCTGTAAGAGGGTCTACTGACTGCAGTGTGCACTAACAGCAGTGCTGCCTATGTCTTTCCAGTGATCAATCATATTTGCAAAAACAAAAACAGTAAGTGGAGATGTTGCAGAGGGGAAGGAAAGAAGGAAGCTGGTGGAAAAGACAAACTGTAGCAGTTGGAATTGCTTAAAGTCACAGATTCTGGAAAGAAAATTAAGAAACCCATCTCTTCCCAAGGATCCAGCTTCACAACCTTCAGTAGTGAAAACACAAAAACCTTTTAAGACTCTAGTGTAGGGGACGAAGAAGGAATAAGAGCTGCTACTTCTCCCTGACCCTCACCATGCTTTGTCTCAGCTCATGCCTGCACAACGCTGATACTATCTATCCCTTTCCAAATACACTGCCCACTTCCTGTATTTTGTAATGCTATCCCGGGCATCACAAATACTACCTTTTGTCTTTCTTTTCTCCTCATCTCAATTTGACGTACCAGCATAATTTCCTTCTATAACAATAGCACATTTTAGAACAAAAAAAAACCCCAACCACTGACTTAAGTTGCTATTGAATCTTTATCTCTGCTATAGCACAAGACTTATTTGAAAAAGTGAGTCATTCAAGTGATTTAAAGTCTTAGACATCTATGAAAATTACAAAGTGTCTCTCACACGGTGTAGGAAGAGTAATAAAACCACGCTGCACCCAGAATCCCAAAACAACCCAGCTACCTGACAGTCAATCCACTGGAAGCTGCACTCCCCTCCTGCACCCCTCCTACGGCATCAGCTTGCCTTCCGAGCTTGTAACAAGCCCTGCAAACCCATTTTTGTTGGTTCAGTCTCTTTTTCACAGTCCTTTCACACCTATGCATTCCTTGCTGTGGCAGCGAAGTTACTGCCAATTCACACTGGACTGCTCTGCGCAAAGCGGCAGATGCTCCGTGACTCATGCAGTGCTTACAGACACAAGTTATGGATAACAGCACAATAATTAACAATACCAAAGGTCATCTCTAAAATTCAAACATGCAGATGTTAATTCACATGGCATATGACCACGTTAATTTGGGACACGGTGTTTGCTCCTATGAGCAGCCCTTTAACCAACACCTTGCAATCCTCCAGTGCTGTTGACCACAGCATGGTTTCCCCCATAGACACGCAGATGTAAACCACGCATGCTGCAGCAGGGAAGAAGGTAATAAACTCCTGCCCTGCAGACTCCATGAGAAATCAAATACCATCTACAAAGAACTGCATGCAATGCAATTAAAAAAAATTGAAAGTAAGAGATGCTGATTTTCATCTATCATTTGGATGATTTTCAGTGAATTCTGCATGTCAGAAAGAGTTAAACATGCAGAAGAGACAAACAACTCTGGCCTTGAGAAAAAGAAAAGGAAAAATAATGACCACTGTCAGCACTAAGAGCTAAATCCTCACACAAGCAAACAGTCCTAGTCCAGCTAAGAAATATGGTGCGGGTCGAACTGTAATAAGCAGTAAAAAGACTGCAGCGGTACACAGTGGCCCTTCCCTAAATGGACTTCAAAGCGCTCACAAGCAGAGGTATTCCACATGACTCTAAAGCATTGCTTTGACTGTCACATAGAAATACCAGGGATTACAAGCAAAAACCTAAGACGCAAGAGGAACCAAAGCTGGAACTCTCCCGTGGTGACAAGGTCAGCATCGCCACAGATTCTGTATTTTCCATAGCCAGGTAGGACATTGCATTATTCCCTCTGGAAGGCTGCTCCTCCGGCAGCTACCGGCACAGGTTCAGCAGCAATGCAAAGGGATGAGTGCCATCTACCGGGCTGCTTTATCAGCTCCCTCCTGCCGCAGCTGGATTCCCTGACATCTCTCAAGTGCAGATAGCCCAACTCTTCTTAAACTGCTGCCTCTGGCACAATCACCAGATAAGATGACATAGCAAAAGTATGTCAGTTGTAGGCTAGGTGTAACTCCTTATAAAAGAGCCTGACAAGTCATGAAGCTGCCTGAAGGGGCCCTGAACTGAGCAGCTGTTTGACTGACAGGCTGATGAGAAGGGACTGCTCCAGCTGCACTGCAGTCCAGGCACCAGCCCAGCTCAGAGCAGGTACCTGCAAACCAGAGCTGTTCCACAGGAGGCACTACAGCATGTGGCCTGGGCTGCGGTGGATGAAGGCATCGAAAACACTGTTATAGTCAGTGAATTTTAGACAGTGACCACTGTAATGCTAGCTATATGCCAATTCATAACAGAGTAATAGGGAAGCAGCAGCTCAGGTTCTCTGGATTTTCAGAGGCTCGAAGGTTGTGCCCCACCATACTGTGGCTATCTGACAAGTATAAATCATGTTTTATTGCCTGCTACACTGTCTGCATATAGGCGCCTGGTGTCACAACTCAGGCAGTCAAGAATCTAGAGCTAGTCAGAGAGACAGACCTTGGAAGAAAAGCCAAAACCAGTGTCCATGAAGTCCTGAAGGGGCTTCAGAAAACCTCAGAGTTAACAGGTTGTAAAAGTGATAGAAAAGACAAAAAAAATGGAAAAAACCCACCTGAAATTTAGTTGGACAAAGAGGCAGAGTAAAAAAAGTTAACAGAAAAGATTTATTGCTTAAAACTGTCTCTGGTTATGTGAATGGCAAGTAGGAAGCTCCCACCAGATCAGTCTGCCAGCTCGTCTCTCACCAGCACAGGGAATCGTTTGCCTCCTTCACAGAGCTGAGTGTAAATTGCCCGATACAGCTGAGCTGCAGAGGCCTCCGGGTAGAGCCTGGACTCCACGACAGGCAGGAGTTCTGCCATCATGACCTGGGCAGAAGCAAAGGAGACACGTCACCAGAGCCAGCATGCACTTTTAGGATTCTATGAAGTGAAGAGGCTGCATAATAAGTGAAATATAACCAGAGCAGTATGACTAATAACATGCTAATTGATAGACAGATGCTTTCTTTTGTCATATTTAACAAAGACAGAGCTGTTCATCCTCTGCTCATGAAGTACACCAGCAGCCACCCAGCATTCCCAGAGCAGTGAGATAAATGGTAGTGCTTTTCCTCTGCTGCAGAGGTGGCCTGGTGCTGGGATGAGATCAGCATTGTGCGCGAAGCAGAAGCTGATGTTGATTCAGAAGCTCTGCAACCACACAATGAAGTACTTACTCACCCAACCCTAAGTTCAACCCTTCTCTTATGACTGTTCCTGTCACCTCCCAGTTGGGTCACATTCATCCAAGACAGACGGGCAAGCGGCCAACTCCATCCAGCCCAAACAGAACAAAGCTGCAAGCCTCTCCAGCAGCACACGCTACAGCAGATGCTCAAGCTGTCTAACATTCCCCAACCTGGCCTCTGGTTTATTAAGCCTAGCTCATGATCTCAGCCCATGCTCTCAAACAACCCACTGGCCTGCCGCAGCATAATTAACAGCACAAAACTCTGGGAATATGACTGACTGACAACTCAAGCCTAGGTGAGCTTCCAATCAAAGGACAAATTTAGCCATTAGTGCCCTACTGTTGAATTAATGCTCAGAAACTTTGCCTAGGATTTTTCACACCCCCACCCCCAGCTGGCATCAGCTAATGAAGTTTGATCAGTCTGCACGTTAAAAACCCACACAGCCTACTGTACACACTGCCTTCCCTGGAGAAGAGTGGAACTCTTGCATGTGTCAGTCGCCTCCCCAAAGCATTTTTCAGCAGTGGAAACAAAGGAATATCCAAGCAGAATAGAGCACAGAGCATCTGCAGGGGGTTCCCTTTAATGTTCTCCATAAATCTCTGCACAGGGACAGGGCAACACAGGACACAGTTGCTAATCTCTGGGAAGAGTTAAGAGCTGCAGATGTGCAAGCTACCTAAGGGGAAAGCTGGCACACAACGGAGTGCTACACTGCTCTACTTCATAAGAGAGAGCCCCTTCTCTTTTCCATCTGCCTGTTTGGCTCCTGATGCATAAGAATAGAGGAAACAGGGTCTCACCACCAAAGACAGGCTAAGAGCTACCAAGACTTTCCGAGTCTTGGCATTTCTCCATGGAAAGGCAGTGGACAGGCTTGGCCCAGAAATACGTACATCCTTTCCCAGAGTATTTATCTTGTACCAAGTCCATTCACTTCACCTGTCTCAAGAATTTCACCTATCTTGTACGCTCTGCACAGAGCTGCTTCAGATACTCAGAGCTCGCCTACGTAGATACAGGCGGAGAGGAAGTTGAGTCAGTCAATGAAGCATCAGGCAGCACGTTTCAGTCACTACTTGATTTTGGGCAGATAAAAGTCAAAAACCTCACAACCCATAATGCAGGATTACAGCACTAAAGTCCCATTTGAAGACAGGCAACAATCTACCTTCAGCCAGAGGGAGGAGTGCTGCCAGTTATGAATAACTCTTCCCTGGCTTACAAAAAAATGGCTTTTCCAAAGCCTCTATCATTCAGATCAACAACAAAGGTTAGGTCAAAGGAGTAGATGTGATTTCACAGAACTTCTCTGCCCTTTGCTGCTGTTTCTTGAGAAGAACAAATGATTCCTGTGCAGCAAGCACTCTGCTCAGGCTGGTGGAGAGACTGACCTCCTACTGTGTTCTTATGGCCAGTGTCAAAATGGTAAAGTCAAGATCAGCAGCACAGTGGTTTAAAAGGAAAGGAACAGACAGCAGAAGAATTCACTAGCTGGAGGTCACATGGGAGAGAATGACAGAGCGGGTGCCCTAATGGGACTGTAAAGTGCTGCCAGTAGGGACCTTCAGGCATTACCAACAACATCCTCCACTGCCAAACTCTTTCAGAGTAGCTAAAAAAATCTTATCAGGATAGGGTCAGACATTTAAAGGCCTCTGCTCTGGCTTTAACAAAAAAAGTAAGTCCATTCATCTACCAAGTAAGCAAGGCACTGACTGATGGGACTTGGACACAATGCATAAACATAGAAGCATCCCTGGGAGAGCTTGCTGTGCTGCTGCTCCCCTGTCAAGACCCTGTACTCCAGCTGTTGCCCCGCAACTGCTCCTTTTCTTTCCCTACTCTAGGATCACTAACACTTTTAAAGACTCACTTTTTGCAAAGCAATTTCTTGGTGCAGCATTGACACTTGCAGCTTCAAGGCAAACAGGTCCCTCAGCTCCTGGAAACTGGAGTAACAAAGGAGAGGCAGAGCCAGCATGCCTGCACTGTCACACGTCTGTCCCGTGGGAGGAACGCAGGCTGGAGAGCAGCTTCTTAGGTCCCCAGTGCAGTCTGGGCACAGCCTCATCTGGGACTCCACAGCTGCCAGGGTGGAAGAATTGGCAAGAAGAAGGAATATAGAAGTTAAATCTGTACTTGCAGAATTTGTGATCTACTTACTGTTCCTAGAAATGAATAACTAATGACATTGTATTAGTCCAGGTAAGCTCCTTACACATGGCACAATTAGGACATCTTAAGCTACGGCATGCATCTCTCAACAGCTCCCTCACCAGCACTCCTGATTTGCAGCAGTTAAAAGTCCCAAGCCTCTCCTGAACACAGATGGGTGGCAAAGAGACACCAACGCTTTGTTTGCCACCAGAGAATTTTACATGCTACATTACCATTAATGATAACCAGGAGAAAAATTATGTTGGTCCACAGGGCTCTGCACACAGGTGGCAAACTACTGTTCAAGCACAGCTGGCCACATTCATATCTGACTACAAAAACAGGGACTGGCTTACCTTCTCGCAGAAGCTGCAGCTTATGCAGGCACTGGGAAACTGTGGTTTGCAAACCCTCCAAGGTTAGAAGGCTTTCATACTCTCTTTGCAGAGTGGGGTGGTCTAGAAGAGAAGCAGAGAAAAAACAGCACACTGAAACCTTCCCCACCAAAAAACAGTTTCTAGAGTGGCCTTGGGCTCACCAGCCCTCATTTTAGGTAGAGAATGCTCCCGTGCCTCATGTCCAACATATACCAAGAACACAAGACACGTGGAACTGGAGCCCACTGAAGTCATCCTTATTCCACCTCCTGCCCGCTCCACCCCCCTTTTTTTCTCTCCTTACCTGCAGGCTCAGCTTCCACCTCCTGGCTCAGAAGGGAAGGGACATCCTGGAGGACCTTTAATTCCTTCTCTATCTCTGCAGGACTGAAGGCTGGCATTGGTGAACAAAACTCAAACAGCAGCAGCTTAAGGAAGGTTTCACACCACCAGCTCTGTGTGCTACCCCGAGCCCTGGGCCAGACTGGCTGGAATCAGGAGCAGAGGCAGAAGGCAAGCAGCCTGTGAAGGGGCATTGCAGGGGGAAGGTGAAGAAGACAGCACAGTTGCGTATGGCACGTTTGCCTCGTGGCCTTTTTTGTCTGGATCAAAAGTTTTATGACTGCTCAAGAGCTGCACTATGAAAAAAACCATTTCCTAGAGACCCAGCTCGAACTCCTGTTATTGGAGGCATAACTCTCTCCAGATGGGAGCACGCTGCAGAGAGCACCCGGTGCCTGCTGTACAGCACCACACGCTTGTGGAAGGGGGCGGTGAAATGAGAAAGGATACGGTTGTCTGGATCCTCTCTATAAAACAGTTCCTGGCAGCTGCTGCATCTGCACTTGTTTGGCAGAGACGACATCTCTCCCATGCCCTGAAAATGCAAAAGGGGCAGGAGGTGGAGGAGTTATGCTCTGTTGTACCAGACAGCACTCATGCTGAGCTGTGACATGCCAATATGACATATCAGCGCTTCAAATACAAGCATCTTCCTCACCCCTCTTTTACAGGTTATTTACTAGCCATTCCCCCCTCATTTTTGACAGCTGGTATTAGATCAACAAGGACACCCTGCAGAAAAATTAGACACTGCAAAACACCTATGTTACTTCCTTAACTTGTTTTGAGGGGAAAGATTTACAGCCATCAGAAGAGAGACAAGGCATTTCTATAAGCGGAATGTGAGCTTGCAGCACATCAGTAATTCTGTCGCATTTTGTTGCTTTACTTATGTTTTTATGCCCCTCTCCTTTCCTGAGGGGTAAGTCATTTGCATTTCTATACATTTAGTCTGTTAGTTAATGTGTACAAAAAGGAGTTACTGTGGTAGAGCAGACAGGACAAATTCTCACCCTAGCTTTTAGCAGTGATTCCTTCCTATGCCAAACTTCAAGACCCTCCTTTAATCATCTTTTTTTTTTTTTTCCTTTTTGGACAAACTGGTATGCTTGGCAATAAGCGTGATAGCAGTGCATCAGTATCAGGGACACAAAACACAGAGGTTTAAGGACAATATCTTGAGAAAGCTGACCAGGACTCTGTATCAGAGTCCAGCTTTTAAAAGAAAGTGTTACACAAATAGCACTACCAGAGAGGTGCATTTCACTTAGAGTTCAACATCCCCACTGATGCACAGTCCCCATAATACCCTTTAAGTAAAGGGCTGCTTTAGAGAGCCAGTGCATCTCAGCCAGTCTCCCAAAACCTGCCGCAATCCAAATGGATCTTTTAAACCATGATAGAAACTGCAGTTTTCAAAAATGCATTATGCAAAGAAATAGCAAGGTTAATGGAACAGAAGAGAACAGAAGTTACCAGGCAAGGTGCATTCCCTCTATACAGGATCTTCAGAACAAATGTTATTTTCAATCCATCACTGAGTTGAAAGTAATAGTAACGACTAAAATCACACCAGAGCGATCAGGATGCCAAAAGGCTCAATTTGCAAGTGAAAATTAAGGGAACCAAGTCTCTACAACTTGCTGAAGGGCAACTAACAAATAGGTGTTTGATAAGCGACAGCTCCCAAGAGGAGGAGGAATTCTTGAGGGTAACACAAGGAGGTATAAGCTAGATTCAAGCTGTGGTTTAAACTTAATATCTGGACAAACCACATAATGAGAATTATGGCCAGATTTCCCAAAGGAAGTGGTGGGAGACCCCTTCCAGAGGGCTGGAGTACGGACTAGAGCACAAAGTTCACCAGACACCCATCTGCCCCCATCATCGGTACAGTAATATTGTAATTGGTTCTATCTGAGAGTTTGTAAGCAGGAACCAGCCTCAAACACAGGTGTGCTTCCAGGCTAGAGAGGAGCCCCAGCAGAGCAGTTCAGGTCAGCAACCAGTTGGGAGACTCCTTCATTGCACTGGGTATACAGGCACCCGCCCCACAGGGCTTCCTGCCTTCAACTCCTAGTATACAGTATCAGCAGAGACTTCTGCAGCACTCTTAATCCCACGATTAAAGCACTCCAGTACCTTTACAACTCGGGGGTTAACAGGGATTAGGACTCCGAAAACAAATGTGACACCAGTGGCTAGAATAATATGAAAACGCAGAGGGTAGCTGTGGACTGGACTGATCAGGCTGCACTTACTTGGAGTTCCTGGAATAGGCTTGCCTGTAAGGAAGGGGTAGCTTCAGCTGACATCTGCAAAACAAGAGAAGCATCAATCCTGACTGCCAGAGAGCAGTGGAGCCTTGCCTTCAAATTGAGAAAATGACATTTTGTCTAAATTTGAAATTGATTTAGCTGTAACAGAAGACGTCAACAATGCCTTCAGCCTGTCCTCAAGGGAGGAGGATTGATCTGCTCATTCGTTTCCACAAGCGTCACTGAGCTGACTTGGGACAGCTCCTGCATCCTACCACCAGCCATCAAAGGTTCATCCAAGGTGAGAGGCTGGGAGCAAAGCTCTGACTAGGCAGATTAGAGACATGAAAACAACACCTCCAAGGAAGCTGATCGCTACAGACATGAGTGCAAGCAAACCTCCCTGTGTTGCCATACCTGTGCACAACAAGGTAGCTTTGCTTAGCACTGTGTCACACTCAGAAGTGGGAAAGGGACATTTCAGCTTCCAGCGGGAATATGCGCCTCAACCCCAAAGCAGAATAAACCCTAACTTGCTATCCAAAACCATGTGGTTTGGCAGTTATAGCTAGTCACATGCAAACTACGAACACAAGACCAAGGTTGGGATTTTAAGTAAATTAACATTTGAATCTAGATTCCTGGTCCCCAGCACTGTCACTCAGTGTCCTGCGTCAGTTCCAACACCATGTGAACAGTGATAATTTCGTCCATGTGCAAACACGAGAGTGGGGCTGCGGCAGCTGAGAACTATTTCTCAAAATTTTCCAGGGACAGGCATGTATCAGATCTGAACTTCACTGTTTCTTTATAGCAAACAGCACACTGAAAAGAACATAGAAATTATTTAAACAAGACAGACTGGTCTGAATTCAAAGCCAATCTTCTAAGTATTATTTTGCCATTTTTCCATGGAGAATCTCAGTAACATCCACTTCATAATTCTTCCTACACCAAATACCTGAAATAACTGCATTCTAGTCAATGCTGATTTATGTAGTTACATGGGCAGTATCTTACAGGTTAAAGGGGATAGTATTAAACTCAGACATCTTCTCTCCAAACAGCATTGGGCACGAGACAGAGAGAGAGACAGACAGCGTGAGAGAGCACTTATGTATTATCATTGGGGCTTTTTGTTGTGGGTTTTTTTTTTTTAAATCAATAAGCTATAATAGAAAGTGGACTCAGAGGAAAAGTAAGGCTCAAGAAAGCTCTAGAGATAGCTTTCCAAAACAGTCACAGGGCGCTATGAACTATCAAGTCTTAAAAGACTTTCAAAGTCCCAGCCATCCAAGAAAAACCCTTAAAATGAAAACATGTACTGAATCACATAAAGGCTTTTAAACTGTAAAGGATCCTTCCTCCTCAGAAGGATCTCAGGAGTGGTGAAATGCAGCTGGGCCCTACAGAGCAGTAGAAGAGACCAAGGCTTTGCAGATGTGCTAGTCAGTGACAAGCAGACTAAGACAGAGGTGCCCATCTCTCAGCACTTACCCCTTTTCCTGGAGGGTGACTGTCTGAGGGGAGGTGCTCCTTCCCACTGCACCTTCAGCTCTAGGGTGCTCCTTTTTGCTGGACTCTCCCAGAGAACCACAATTTTTCTTCCCTGCATCAAATAACCGCTTGCCAGTGGCTACAGAGTTCTTTCCCCCAGCTGAATCCTCCATGGAAAAGCTCTGCTGCTCATCCAGGGCAGATCTGGACAACCCAGGCATCTCTTGGGGTTCAGCTGCAACACGGGCCTCTCGGTCCCTGGCACTGCTTGCTGTCCTATGACTGCTTCCTTGTTTGCAAGCCACCCCTTTTGAGGAGCTCTTCCCAGCTGTCCTGGGACCTGGAGAAACACATCTGGCTGGGGCTTTCCTTTGCGTTCTTTTCACATCTGGGTCAGTCCTATAAGGGGCTCTCAGCTTGTATAGAGAGGGCTTCTTCAAAGAGGCAGGCTTTCTGTTTACACTTCTCACCTTTGTGGTCCCAGGAACATCCTCAACAGATGCAAGCACTTGCAGCTCCTGAGCATTTTTGGGAGCAGGTCCTTCACCTGCAGATTCCTCTCCTGCAGCTCCTTGGGCCTCTAACGGCGTTTTCAAGATGCTTTTCCTGACTTTCAGCGCCTTCTCTAAGGCTCTGTTCAGCAGTTCCAGCTCCTCCAGCTCCTGGAGCGAAGGCTTGTTCTCTGCAAGAGGAGAAGATGTATCAGAAGGTCTAAACCTGGATCTTCCCCATTTGTCATTATACTAACTCACTCTTCCAAGCACTACTGGAGGACACTAACGCACTGAATGGTGCAGCAAGTACTCTGGCCACACTCCCACAGCAACTACACAGAGGGTGCAGGTAGGCTTGCCAAGAGCTCTGAAGACCCAGGATGGATGGGAGCCACAGGAGGAGACAGTTCTCCTGAGTCAACCTCCTCTGTTCAGCAACAAGTGACAACCACCACGTCTCAGTCAGGCCTGCAGACGCTTCATCACTGCCCTCGGTTACCATGGCACAACTCCAAGCTATCACCAAGGAGGAAGTTGCCCCTGTACCGGGCACTGGTGAGGCCACACCTCAAATCCTGTGTTCAGTTTTGGGCCCCTCAGGACAAGGAGGGCATTGAGGTGCTGGAGCGTGTCCAGAGAGGGACAACGAAGCTGGTGAAGGGTCTGGAGAACAAGTCTGATGAGGAGCGGCTGAGGGAGCTGGGGGGGTTTAGCCTGGAGAAGAGGAGGCTGAGGGGAGACCTTATCGCTCTCTACAACTGCCTGAAAGGAGGCTGTAGTGAGGTGGGTATTGTGGTTTGTTTTTTTTTCCCCCCCCAAGTTACTAGTGATAGGACAAGAGGAAATGGCCTCAAGCTGCTCCCGGGGAGGTTTAGATTGGATATTAGGAAAAATTTTTTCACTGAAAGGGTTGTCAAACATTGGAACAGGCTGCCCAGGGAAGGGGTTGAGTCACCATTCCTGGAGGCGTTCAAAAAATGTGTAGATATGGCACCTGGGGACAAGGTTTAGGAGACACGGTGGTGTTGGGTTGACGGTTGGGCTTGATGATCCTAGAGGTCTTTTCCAACCTTAAGGATTCTATGGTTCTATGAAAGTAGGATGAAAAAGGTAGAAGGGGGCTTCAAGTCGGTGCACAGCATTGGAAGGACTTCTGACACCGAAGCTGGCTCCATCCCGGCCAGGCCCAGAGCCCGGGTGACACGGGGCAGCACCAGGCCGAGGGAAGCACTCACCGTGCCCGCTGCTGGAGCCGGCCTCCGGCTGCGGCTGCTCCTCTTCCTCGCTGCCCCTGGGGTGGGAGAAACACGGCGCCGTGGGCCAACACTGCCGAGCACCGGCGGCTTCGGCCTGCCGCACGCCCCGACACGGCTGCGGGGACACAAGCGCCCGGCCC
>WEKW01004333.1:64055-77336 GCA_013389905.1 Sula dactylatra | reverse complement strand
CCTGCGTGGGGTCCTGCCCGCGGGCAGGGCTCCTGCGGGGTCCCCCGGCGCGCTGGGCCGGCGCAGGGAGGGCGCGAGGGCTAACAGTCCTGCACCCCAGCAGAGACACCGCGCTCCGCGAACCGCTGCTGCTGCCTTTGCCCTGCGCCGGCAAAGAGGCAAATTTGTGGGTCTTTTAATGGAATTTGCCTTGTTCTGCGCCTGCAGGAGCGGCCTAGTTGATAGCGTGATCTCTGTTGATAGCTGACTGCTGCTGGGATCCTGACAGGAATACAGCCATCGCTGTGGCAGGGCGTGCTGTGGAGGGCAGTTCTCCAAAAGTGCCCGCAGCCGGCACTTGGCAGTGCTGTTCCAGGCGGCTGAGGAGCAGGAATCCAGTCCTCCCGCTTGCACAACAGAATGAAAAATAACTCAAATTTAGACACTGGGAGAGAAATGGTTCTTTGCCTTTGAGGGCTGAATTGTCAGGTTGAGATGTTCATGACTTCTCTGCAGCCACGTGACCGCAGACTCCTCTGGAGAGAAAAAAGATGAGAATCTCATGTGACTCCTGGAGGCAGAACCTTAAAACCCCTTATAAAACACTACAAACATACCAATAAGATCATAGAATTGATCACGCAGCGTAATGTGGGCTTCCACAGTCACCATCACAACATAGTTCCAGGTGTAAATTGCACATTTAGCATCTGCAGAGAATGATTTTTCTTTCTACAGACTTTGCAACAGAATCTGAAAATGAGGCCGGAGCCTTCCTGGCATGTATCTCGCAAACAGGCGTGAGTTCACTGTCGAAACACTGTTAACAATTCAGCTTTTGAGGCGCGAGCCAAGACAGAGTCCAGCCTGCTCCTCTGTGCCTAAGTGGGCTCAGCAGGGCTAACAGGAATATCAAACACTCAGAAAGTAGTTTAATCAGCAAAGTCAACAGCCATAATGTTGTGAGCCCCCCCCAGGGAGTGTGGCAGTGGGACAAGAAGGGCTCGCTTTCGGACAGCTGCTTCTCTAAGTCGCCTGCCTTTTGCTTCTGCAAGGTTCCCACTGGATTTGCTTGTTGGACAAATAAGGGCTTGACTCAGAATATCCGGATTTGCTGTAATTTGCGCTTTGGAGCAAACAACAAATGATCCCTAAGATGTTTTTGGCTGAAGGGATTGCTTCATCTCGACTCCAAGTGCATGAAGCTTGTTGTGCGTCCCTCCTTTTGGTAGAATTATCGCCGTGGTTTTCTCCTGGTAAGGTTTAAACGTGCATCTCAGCTGGGGTGTCTGAGAGGGGCGCAGCCTGATGCTGCACGGTGACTCTCTGCACAGGGTGTTCTGCTGCTGCACGGGAATGGCCACGGAGTGCAATTTTACTATAACTCAGCAGAGGGCCGAGTGCTGCTGTAGCTGCCAGCATCCCCCGGTGCTCTGGAAGAACACAGGCTGGGTGGTGAGAGAGTTACAGGTCTTGTTAGGCACCTGGATGCCGTTGACATTCAAGGAATTAAAAACAACCAAAAAGGGGATCACACTGCTGTAATGCAGGAAAGTCACCTGAGGCCTGAAGCCTGCTGGAGCAGCGCTACTGACACTGCTAGCTTTTGCATCAAGTCTCTGTGTTTTAGAAGTGCTAAAAAAGGAAGACCCCTGAAACCCAGGAAACCCTTCTGTGTTTGAGATGAACCAGGCATGCAACCCCTCCTGAACCTCTGGCTTTGTGCACACAGCAACATTCCTACTGATGGACATGAAAGCTTTAATGCAGGCCCTTTGCCTTCAATCTGCACCTCTCTGGGAAGAAGGACAGATGACTATTTGCATGGTGCCTCTGAGTCAAGATCCAGGTTAGGCAAGTGCTGCTGCCACCACAAAATTAGGAGGGGCAGCATGCCGGGACGTGGAGAGGGCAAGACTATAACCGCCCCTTCCAACCGCGGCAAGCGCTGCATCGCTTAAGCTGGCGCAAGAGTTGGGGTGAGGTGATAATTAGCAGGCGGATAGCAGAAACTTTCTGTCAGAGCTAAAACAACTCCGCTGCTGGTGCCTGGGGCTCAAAGCACGCCTACATTTGACGTAACAGCCTAGCTGCCGTAAGAGCTCCCTCCAGGCACTGGAGGTCCCCTCTCCCACTCCTGTGGGCACCTCTGTTATGGGATCCTGCTGCCTCACCTTCTGGTAAGTCTTGCAACATGGCAGCTGCTGGGTAAATCCGTTCAAACCTTCCCTTGTGGATGGTTGGCTTTCCAGTGGACCGTCTGGCAAATCCAGTTGAGGAAAATATCCAAGGTATTTGTATGTGATTCTTTGCACTGGCAGCAGCTCGTGCTAGAACGGGTAAATGCAGTAAAGAGCCATATTCTGTTCATGTAGCAATGAGCCCTGACCCAGTACAGACCCCATCTACTGGCACAGCTGGTGCAGGAGACATTTAAGCCAGGGACTGGGTTTTAAGCTGACGGAAGCTTAAGCAGTGTAAGCTCTTTTAAGAGCACAAGAGCAAGTGTAAGGTCCTGCACCTGGGGAGGAACAACCCCATGCACCAGTACAGGCTGGGGACTGACTTGCTGGAAAGCGGCTCTGTTGAGAAGGACCTGGGAGTGATGGTGGACAGCAGGCTGATCATGAGCCAGCACTGTGCCCTTGTGGCCAAGAAGGCCAACGGTATCCTGGGGTGCATAAAAAGGAATGTGGCCAGCAGGTCGGGGGAGGTTATCTTCCCCCTCTACTCCACCCTAGTGAGACCACACTTGGAGTACTGTATCCAGTTTTGGGGCCCCCAGTTGAACTGCTTGAGCAAGTCCAGCAGAGAGCTGTGAAGATTATCAGGGGACAGGAGCATCTCCCTTATGAGGAAAGGCTGAGAGACCTGGCTTTGTTCAGCCTGGAGAAGAGAAGACTGAGGAGGATCTTATCAATACTTATAAATATCTGAAGGGTGCGTGTCAAGAGGATGGGGCCAGACTCTTGTCAGTGGTGCCCAATGACAGGACAAGGGACAATGGGCACAAGTTGGAACACAGCAAGTTCCACCCAAACATGAGAAAAAACTTCTTTACTGTGAGGGTGACAGAGCAGTGGAACAGGCTGCCCAGAGAGGTCGTGGAGTCTCCTTCCCTAGAACCACTCAAACCCTGCCTGGATGCGGTCCTGTGCACCCTGCTCAAGCAGGGGGGCTGGACAAGATGATCTGCTGAGGTCCCTTCCAACCCCTTCCATTCTGTGAGTCTGTGAGTCTGTGAGTCTGAACTATGGTTCTACTTTATGACATTGCTTGCGGGGAAAATGCTGGGTACCACGACATGGTACACACGCTAAGTAACATTTAAACTGGTGCAAATTACTACTTAAATATTTATTTAGAAAAGATATGTAGGTTAAAATACCTGTGCAATGTATAAGTGGCAGCTGCTGGTAGTCACAGCTCTGCCACCAGTTATTTTCGGTACCTGCAGTGATAAGGCATTTTGCATAGATGAGATGTAGGAGGAGTTACAGTGTCAGCACTCATTGCTTGGGTTGACAGGTGCCAGCTGATATTCTGCAATCCATATTTCTTTCTTACTGAGAGTCCAACTGTCAAATGCCTGTAGGCTGATAAAAATAGCTGTACAGGCACTTGGATCTCCTGCTGGGTGCGTAAAACTCTTTGAAAACCCTGCCCATAGTCCATCATTGTAAGCCTACCTAGGGTAAAATTCAAGTAGGCATCACACTTTGATGAACACCAAGAAGAAAACAAAGAAGCAGGAGATAAACTTCACTAATAAACCTACCCACGCTTTCTTTATTACATTACATAAGCTATGCTCCTCCTGTGTGCTGCCCACAGAGATCAGTCCTATCTGCAGAGTTGACACAGGAAAATCCTCCCTGTATATACTGGGGTGATGTCCTGTACAAACTCTTCAGGTTCTGGGGAGATACCTTTAAGACCAAGGAACTGATTCACACTTTCCTGTGGGTCCCAAACCATGCCAAGGAAGAGGAAAACCTCCCTATATTTCCAGTGTAAGCCTGAGGATGTTGCTGTGCTGCTGGAAAATGCATAAATATCCAAAGATCCTTCTTCAGCTCTTGTCATTTCTTTGGAGCAAAGACTCCAGAAAATGAATCTGTGGGAAATACAGGTTATAAATAGACTCCCAGACCCTGTATCTTGCTGCAGCCAAAATCCCTGCAGAATTCACATGGCTATCAGCAAGATGGGGTGGGAAGGGGATGTGACATGTCCTGGAGAGAGGATGTCTTGTGGCAAGCTGCAGCTGGAAGTGAAGGGTGTCAGTGTGCAGTAGGCACACTGATCTTGCTGGGGCACCCAGTGGGTGCTGAGTCCAGCCAGCCAGCGGGCAGATTCCCAAGCTGCAGGTCACAGGCCACATGACTTTATAAAATCAGGACAAGCATCAGCTTTGTAAAACTGGCTAGGTGAAAAATGATGACAGCAGGGACACTCTTCTAGGGAAATACTCTACTCTGTATCCTCACCGTGTTCCTGAACTGCTGGTTACGTTTTATCAGCCCTCATTAAAACAAAACAGGGAGGATGAAAGTCTTTTACATGTAAAACTGTAAACCAGATGGGACTACAGTATGTATCCCAGTTGGAAAAGAGTACAGCTGGGGTGGGAAGATCCAGAATGAAAAAGGAAGGTCTTTCCAAATGTGGTCTCCCGAGGCATGAGTGTCCATACACCAGTTTGGCGTTTGGATTAGGGGAAAACCCAATGTGGGGAAGCCAGGGCTCTGGCAGCTGGATTTCTCTGCTTTGCATTACCTCGGGCTCCAGCAGCACTTGCACTGGATGCAGCCATGAAGCGGGCTGCAGCTCCCTCCTCCAGGACCACACTCAGACAAGCTGGTGGGATGAGCCTTGCTCCAGCAGCTCTGACTTCAGTGCTGGAGCACAGGGCAGGCAGCAGGCAGGGAGGGGAAGATCTGCTGTCTTGCGAGACTTCCCGCCAATGGCAGAGGCCAAAGCTCTGGCCCACGGAGCGGGTGATCTCTGCCCAGGCTGTGCAAATCTAGTACAGCTCTCAAGAGATGCTGTTTGGCCATGTGGGTGGAAGGAAGTGAGGTACTGTGGTTTGGGGGGAAAACAGGGTTTCAGCAAGGAGAGTTGTGCTGTGGAGTGAGACTTGGGGACAGGGAAAACTACAAATCTGGAGATTTGGCCAGGGTGTTTGGAAAACATCTGCAGCAATTCATCACACAGCCCCTGTGAACACCATGTGCAGGAGCGTTCTGCCTCTGGCTGCTGTGTTACTCTGCCAGTGGTTTGTTTGACGTGCTGCAGTAACAACGGGGTCTCTCCTCCCATGTCCCGGTAGAAAATGATGCATTTAACACATGCAGGTCCCCATAAAACCAGGCCAGTAGTTTGTATGCCACATGGGAAGCAGTGGATTAATCTCCTGCCTGGGGAGCGAATGTGTTAAAGATCATCACATTAGCACATCTTCAAAATCCTGAACCCAAGCTGAGGTCTTGGTTCACACCAAATGAAAGCAAAGTCCCTCGGAGCTGTCAAACAAGGAAAGGGTCTTGTCCAGTTGTTTGCAGAGAGTCCCCGTATCGCTAAGGTATTTATGGGCCTGTTTTGCCCTTGAGGCTTCTCACTAGCTGATTTACAGTCTGGGAAAATGCAGCCAAATGGAAACCTGAAGCATCCTTCCTTTTTTTCCCCAACCTTCTCACAGCATGGGTTCTTGTGAAAAGGAGGAGATGGGATTCGTGTGGGACAAAGAGCACCCAGCCACGGACCAGGACTTCTCCTGCTGAGGACTCCCACACTGGGGCTCAGGATAGTGTTGGGCAGACTTCTGAAACGCCTGCAGTAATTCATCAGAGTTCTCACAAATGCCGTGCTCATCCACACCTCGCCAAACATCATTGCCTCTGGGCTGCTTCGCTTCTGATGGCAGGAGAGAGACCCTCCTGCATGAGCACTGCTGCTTGCACAGGAGACACTCACTGCAGCTGGGGTCTGGGAGAGCCCCAGCAGACCAGACTCCCTCGAAGTGAACCACTTCTTCACCCAGTGTGCGTTTATGTGCTGGAAAGCCTTAAACAAGCCTGCTAGAGAGCATTGCCTTGAGAATTGCATGACCACTCAATGCTCTGAGTGTTTGCACACTAGCAATTAATTCCCTGGGAAGTGCAGCTCCCGCAGGTGGGGGGTGAACTCTGGGCCCATTGCCACTGGAGGCTGCAGATGCCAAAGGTTGCATGGGTTAAAAGACTAAAAAAGAAACTATTAGCAAAACTCATGGGAAAAAACACTAATAGGAATTAAATGCAAAGATGTGAGCCCTGGGGAAGGAGGTCTCTCACCCAGTTTGCTGGGGAAATAACACTGTATGTTGTCTGGTTGCAAACTGTGTCCTGTGCTTCTGCTGTTTGCTACAGGTAGAAACAGGGTACTGGGCTTGGTGTAATCCATATGGCTTCTGACCCTGAACTCCCTGTCTGTCACGGAGTACATAGAGAGCGGCCTCTGGTCCGTGGTGGTGTTCATACGTTCATAAAGCTTGAAGGGACATATGAAGGCTAGGGGTGGTGGGTACATTGGCCACGCTGGCAACTGCATTCAGATGTGACCCTGAGCCTCTGACAGCAGCGAGCTCAGGCTCTGGCTGACACTGAGTTTGAGTCTGAGCGCCGTGGAGGATGGGGAGGAGCAAGGGCCAAAGACAAATCTGTTCCTATTTCTCTGAGAATTGCTGGTAAAGTGTAAAACAAATTTATTTTCTAATCTGCTGTTGTAATACTCATGGACAAAGGCTAAAGTGCTGCTTATTAGAGGAAGTTCAAACATGGGGCATATGTACCTCGGAGAGGCAAGGCTTCCCAGTCAAACACATTTGCGTTTATTCCCAAATGTCTTCCTTCCAGTAGAAGAAAGGAACATCAAACCTTTAACTTTGATAGGGCCTATCTTTTCCCATCTCGGGATATTTTTGGCCAGTACAGTATGGGTTGTTTTACTTGTTTGGGAAGGGTCTGTGCAGTGGGATGGAGGAGAGCACAGGCGGGCTCAGCCTGGCCACCGTGCTGCCCCACTGCCTCTGCCAGCTCTGCAGGCATCGGGCTGTGGAGCACACAAAGAAAGAGCTTACCATGGCCCCGTGCCCCCTCTCTGCTCAGAGCCAGCAACTGGTCAAACTGGGCGCTGCTCTGGGTCCACACAGTCAGAGTCCACTGGGCCATTCTGGTAGCAAAGAAAGGACAATAAGCCATGGCTTTGTAAATTGCTTTTCCTAATAGCTCTTTTATTATTTTCCCTATTTAGTTAATAATTAGGAGTTAGAAGAGAAGGGAAATACCTGTTCTGAGTCTGTGGTGTAGTGACCAATGCTAGAAGAGGTTGCAATGATAGATTTTAATACAGCATTTGCCACTGTGTCTCAAAGTCTTCTGTGTAGAACTGATTAAGACAGGCTATATGTGAAAGCTAATGATGGAAAAGACTGCTTCAGGTGGAGGAAGGTATCAAAGTGTCTGCAAACATCACTGCCAGATTAAGATCTGATTAATCAATTCAGACTAACATCATCTTCATCTTTGCTGCTGGTCTCAGACAAGAGCTTTCAGCTCCAGGCATCACATCATGTATTGCACAGGTAAGAGTATTTGATGAGCTCCATCCCATTCCCTGTGGGCAGCAATCATGCTCAGATACAAGCTTGTTGTTTTCCTTTATTCAGTTTCATCTTCCTCTTCTAGAATTCAAAAATTACTGCAGGTCTCCATGCACTGGAAATCTTCTTTTCATTACCCCTGAACTTGATGTAAGACATAAGACAGAGTTTTTCAAGGCACTTTCAGCTAGAAAGACTTCCAAATTCAGCTGCCCATTTTTCATCTCTCTGAGTGCATTCAGCTGAAACCAAGTAAGAATCTTTCATATCAAGCGGTTTTAAAATGCTCCAGACGTGCAGACACATGCATATCATCTCTGGAAGGACTTCTGATTTCTGCTTGTATCTCACACTCAGTTTCTTGCTCACACATCTGCTAGAAGTGCATCCTTGCATTCACTGGTGATATCTGTGCTAGAATAACTTTCCACTTCTCATCCTTGTTGGCAAGGCCGGCATTATCAGACAACTCCAGCTCTCAGATTTATTCACAAAAGTTCCCATCTGCTGTTTCTGATGTGAAAGGAATGTGAATTCCTTTCTTGTATCATCGTTTTAATGCCTCATCTCTGGAAAAAATACTAGTGGTGGGCACCTGGGACATTCTGGAAGGGTCGTTGTTTCCATACCATGTCATCTGCCCAAAGCAGTAATTGTCTATCTCTTCAACAGCTTCACACTCCTTCAGTATCTCCACCGAGTGCCCAGAAGAGACAGAGAGATCTGTCTGAGAAGGGGGATTCTCTCCGAGAGACAGAAACTCCAGTCATCAGTAGAGGTAGTTATTAGTTCTTAGTAGGGAGTCGTATCAGTCTGCAGATGAAAAAGTTGCTTCAGTTCTCCTTTCTACTCTTAAACAAGTACTGGTTAAGAGCTATCAGAGGTGCTGTCTCACAACCAGCAGCTATAGCTTTTACAAGTAAGCTTTTTTAAGATGGGCCAGCCATAGAGACCCTCTTTCATAGCCTTCCAATTTCCCCAGGCAATTTGATCATGCCCAACACTCTGGAAGACCATAGCAACTTTGAGCAGTTTTTGTTTCGGTCATATTAAATCAGATACATCATTCCAGTAGGTGTAGGTGGATCTGAATCACACCTGGCTGTGAAAACACAAGGTGGATTCCCTGTGAATTTGGTATTTATCTTTATTAGGGCTGAACCCAGCCTTGACCTGGATGAGGAGGGGTCTCGTCCAGCTCCTGTGAGGGGAACGCAGGTATCAGTGCAGAGCTGCTAATGGGGTGGCTGAGAAGGTCTCCAAGCCCCTGCTGCCCCCAGTAGATCAGTCTGTACTTTACCACCTCTGTTTTCAGTTTTTATCTCTAGGATGAGCTGACAAAGTAGTGCTGGCGTAACAACAGGGAGTGGTCCTTGAGTGGCCATGGCCTCCAATCAAATTCAAAAGCCCAGATAAGGGGCTAAGTCTGACTGTGGTGATGTGGTTTGTCTGGGAAGACGTTTCCCTGACAATTCAATCACCTGGGAAAAGATTGTGCTCTCCTGCAAGCTGGGGCAGAGTGTAGAAGGACTGGATGAGAAGTATTAGAAACTGGAAACCCTCTTTTTATTTTCTCTATGTCAGGTGAAGTCAGCTTTAGCAGGAGCTGAAGGCAAGAGGGAACCAGCCCAAAGCCATGGCTCTTTTCCCGAGGCAGGAGGACAGATGCGTGGAGAGTTGCATTTGGGTGCCTGTTATTTTCTCCAGGAGCTGCCCTCTCCCTTCTAGGCACTTGAAGGATCATTGGTATGTTCAGAAACTCTTTGCACAGCCTGTGTTTGGGGTCTGTTTGCTCCTACAGGTCTGTTTGCACATTCTAGTCCTCACATGGCTGAAGAGTTACATTAGTCTGAAGAGTTAAGCAGGAAGGCTCAAGGTGAAGTGGGAATCTGGAAACGGAGGGGATTAAGCACCTGGGTGTTGGGGGGAGGTCTTAAGTGAACCTGGAGGGGCAAGTAGCTCGAACATAACCTGAGAATCTGTGGCCTGGCAAGAAATTCAGAGTATCAGGACCAAAGAACGGCCTGGACTTTGTTGTATTCAAGACTTGTAGGGGATTCAGCAGCTCTTATTCCTCTCATTCCTCCTTCCTCTGAGGCAGGAATCTCCCAAACCATTATCAGGACTGCCCCCTTTTTTGGCACAGACTCTCCACCTTGCTGCTTTTGACATCAGACCCACTGGCTGTGTGCCAGACCTCTCTGGGAGTGGGGCTAAGGCTGGGCCGTGTCTGCCAGCATGAGAACCTCGAATGCCTGCTCCCCGCAGGGGGACGGTCCCATCGCCCTGCAAGCCCTCCCGGGGCAGACCCATAGCCCTGCAAGCCCATGTGCTGGTCTTGGTTAGGCAATGGGTTGCAGGCTGCTGCAAAATGAAGAAAAGCACTTCTGCTTGGGAAGGCAGGACACTGTTGAGTTTATGCTGTACTTGTGATGCAGATCATGAGGTAGCATAAGACTCATGCGCTGTCAGACCTGCATTTTTCATCAACCTGAACTTGATTTTTTAGAAATCATTGTTAATTATGCTCTCCAACCAGAAAGTGCAGTTCTTTCATCAGTGCTTCACAAAGCAAGTACCATCCATTGCTGCATCTTGTGTCAGCATATTAGGAGTTGCCTTCATTACAAACCATGCTCGTCAGCTGTGTCTGAAGTCCTGGAGCTGGAAGCCTTCATAGTCGGAGAAGCAGTAAGACAAAATTTTTGTAGCTAGGTCTCAAACCATCGACAGCCAGTTTATACAAAGGAGGCCTTGTATTGAAGGTGCTATTACTGATAAGCAGAAGATAAGGTCCAGCAGCTGTCCCAGAAGTGAAGTAGGTGTATCAAACGGGATGATTTTTTTGTTGCTGTCTCATCTGCAACCCCAGGCAGGGATTGATGGTACCTGTGTTTGAAGCGTCATAAAACAGGAGTGCACGTGCACCAGGTTTCTCAGAGCTGTACTGCCAGGGCAGGATTTGGCCTCATGGATGCAAAATGTCAGTGTTGAAGTTAGTGGTGTTAGCCTTGTTCACACACTGTCTGGTGATTGAAAGCATAGCTGGTGTCTTGACCCTGGAAAAGCAACACACTCTGGAAGACTGCCATGAGGCTGCCCTGCCATCACAGAATCATCGCTCTTCATAAGCTTATAGAGAACTGGAAAGCAAGAGACTTTCAGCATTAATGATAGCTCATTTTTCTGGTAGCTCACTGTTTCACAGCTGATTTAGAGCTGCCCAAAGAGAGGTTAAGAGCCCCTTTGTCTGACTCTGTGGAAAGTGATCTGAAATAAGAATAGTGGGATGAGGGAGAAGGATGCTCATGGCACCACGACACGCCTTCACAGCAGCCTTTGCTCCCTGCTAAGGCAGAGTGTCCAATGGCAACATTTGATGCAACAAAGTCATCACTGCTAGAAATCAATTAAGGCAAAAAGCCTGCCAGCATTCTCTAGTTTCCTTCTAATGGTCCTGAGACCTCTGCATCTCTTGGCTTTCAAGACATCCTGGTTTCGGACCTCCAGGCTGGGCAGCCATGCCCTGCCACTGTTCCCCTTGTGGTCTGCTTCTCGTAGCAATCCTAGAGCTGCAGAAAAGCCTGGAGAAGGCTGTTGCCGGAGTCAGTGCAGAAAGGAATGGCACCTGCAGATTAGTCCACTCTAAAGTGGGCAGCAGCATACCCCAAGAAGTGCTGTGAAACGCAATCAGTGTGAAGGATTTCAGACACCTTCTCTTCACACCGTGACCGTTCACTGCGCAAGCGCTGCGTGGGTCAGGACCTGCACTCCGTGCTGCGTTTGCAGGCTCAGGCTCAGCCTCTCACAGAGCAGCTGCTCAGCCCGAGCCCTCATGAGGAGCCGCTTCTACCCCACAAGCCAAGGGCTCTGATGCTTTGCATCCAGGGCGCTCTTGATTGAGAAGGGAAAGCGTTTTTCCTTTCTTATTCAAAGCATGCCTCGAGCGTTTTGGCTTGGGAGCTCAGCTCATACCACAATTCCTCTGCCAGACATGGGCCTATCATGAGGTTTTTTCTGTTTAATCATACAAAGAAAAATGCATTTGTCTTTCTCAGCAGACATTTTCACTGCAGTATCTCCTTCTTGGTCCTAGAGTATATTTTTCCCCCTACTGAATTATATGTATCGTGTGCTTGTGTTTTACCAAATGTGAAGCGTGAAGATGATGCTGTTTTGGAGATGGACTGATGAGGCAATAAGGCCCTGCTAATCCCAGCCCAAAGGTTAACGTTAGTGCAGGGTTTCATGGGACATTTATCTCCGAGTGCTTCTGGGGAGCTCGGCTGGTAAATCACAGAAGTCTTAACCTCCAAGTCAGTCTTAAGCTCCAAATCACCAGGCAAAGTCTGATGTTAGGGGCACTGCTAATGAAGGGCAGTTGCATAAACCTCTCGGGCTGGCAGCAGAGGCTACTTATAGAAATCATCACTGTTTGAGCATTCTTAGAATTTTTTAACTTGAATTAAGTGTTGCATGGCAGGTGGATGTGCACAAAATACCAATGGGAGGAACACAGCAAATTCAGGCAGTTCCTTGCCTGAATTTAACAGAGGTGTATATAGTATGTTCTGGACTTAACACCCATTCGTTTTGCCCAGGAAGGCACTGTGTGGATACCCTGCCCCAGTTCCTACCCCACCCTGCAGTGCCTGTGCAGCTGGCCACCCTGCTGAGATAGTCCTGTCTGCAGCAGAGAGTGTTGAGAGCAACGACTGGACAGAGACAACTTTTGGGCTGGCTGAAGAGGCTGTATAAAGAGGGCCTGACTCTGCTTCCATTTGCATCACCATAGATTGGTCTGGGGTAGCAGAGCAGCCACTGAGAGCAGGCTGCACCTCTCCATCACCCAGCAACGCAGCACTGCATCACCGAGCTGCAGGGAAGCGGTGGTGACAGGGGTCTGTCATTGGGGCAAGCAGCAGAGCCACTCCACGTGGTGCTGACACACGTGCAGCCCCTCAGCACACAGAGGAGCACAAAAGCCCCAAAATCACCAGAGCTGTCTGCCCCTCATCCTCCACCATGCCTTGGGGCATGCAGGTGCCCACCCGCAACGTGGCAAGTTGCAGATGGGTTGTGTCTGTGGGTGACTGTAGGCAGCTGGCAGAGGGGTGCAGAGAGGCTGGTGCCTGCAGGCTGCAGCTGGGAAGCATTATCATCTCCAGCTGCATCACCAGTGAAAAGCAGGGCAAGTGGGGAAGAGAAATGATCATCAGGGACTGGGAAAAACATGGGGAAGAGTCACAGCACTCAGAGAGGAGTTGGCAGTGATGGGAAAGCACTGTGGCTTTTTGCTCCTCTGGTTTCTCTTAGTGTAGCGGGATTCCCCAGGCTATCAAAACTATGGGGCTGGCACACTGCTCTGATGGACGTGAGACCTTACATCTGAGCTTGCAAAGCAGCGTGTGCCCTGCCTGCAGCCCATGGTATCCTGCCTCTGTGTGTTTATTAGCAGAGTGGTTTTGCGTGATTTAAAAGCAACATCTAGCTTCGGACAGCGTTTCACTTTTTCCGGCCACCCTGCTCTAGCAGATGTCCCCCGATTTTGAGGTTATAAGCGTACAACCAGTTAAGCAGTAAAAGCTGCAGCAGTCCGACCGTCGCCCGGCGGCCTGCCCCGTCCGTGGGGGGCCGGCAGCGCGGGCGGGGCGCGCTCT
>WEKW01004333.1:0-63706 GCA_013389905.1 Sula dactylatra | reverse complement strand
GCTGGGAGGGGGAAGGCTCCCCCCTTCTCCCGCCGGCGGGTTCCCCCCGCCGCGCCCGGGGCGGTCGGGAGCGCGGGGCTGTGCCGCAGGACCCCGGGAGTTACAAACCAGCTCCTGGCTTTGCAGCGCGCTTTTTTTTTTTCTTTTTCTTTTTCTTCTCTCTCTCTCCTTCCCTGCCTTTCCCTTACACTTGGAGTAGCTAATTGGATAGGAAAACACTAACTGCAGGGGTGGGATTACTTCATGCTCTTGCAATGCTGTTTTGCTGTTCAATTTCAGTCCTTTCGCGTGAAAAGCGCCCGCCGGGCGGTGCTGCCCCGGGAGCGCGGTGAGGGGCGGGCGCAGGCGCTGCTCGGCTCCAGCGCCTTGTTCTCTCACCAGTTCTTCGCTTTTAAGGGAGATTTCGTTTTCTCTGTGGCTGCGGTGGTTTCAGAGGAGGTTTGCTCTTTTGAACGCACGTTCAGCGAGTCCTGCAGCAATCCCGGCGCGTTGCTGTGTGCCCTGAGGCTTCCTCATCTGGCAGGTTAATTCCCCCACTAGGGCTTTTTTTTTTTCCCTTTTGTTTCAAGGGTATTTCTGTAGAAAATGTGATATCCAGTGAGGCGATGGTGTGTTTGGTTTGCTAGCAGCGGGCTGTTTTCTCCCCAGCCTGATGTCCTGGGAAGGGAGGGAGTCCTGGCTCCTGCAGCCACGGGTTGTCACAGTGCAGAGCTGCTCTGAGTTCTGCCTCATCCCCCGGAGATTATTTTCCTTTTCTGTTGCTCAACGTTGGATTTCCTCAGGTTTGGCTGAGAATGGGAAGTTCTTGTATAGGTGGCGTTGAGATTCAGCCAGCCAAACCAGCAGAAATGGCTCTCCTAAGAATACAGTATATCTAGATGTGCTCCTTGAAAAGCTTATTCTTGAATTCGAGCAAGAAGTTATGTATCTTTTTAAAGAAGAAAGGCTGAGGTGAGTCCCGGATGTTGGTTCCTTTAGGCCAGGAGCCAGCAGGATGCTTAAACGTGGGGATGAGCAACCTGGGGCTGGTGCTGCTGGTGCTTGGGCTGGCTGGATGCACATTTGCCTTGTTGAAAAGCGTGCAAGTGAAGGACCGGTGCGCATCTGTCTCATGCTCAGCTTTCCTGCGTGGTCCCCTTCCAAAGGGGATGCCAAGTGTGGTGCTCAGGAGCAGCTTGCTTATCCTCACTCTCTCCCCTACAGGTACTTTTTCTTGTTCTGAACTGACAGTTACAGCAGTAAAATGAGGAGGGAGCTATTTGTCTTCCTTACTGTAAATATTTTGCCTGTCAAACAGTAATCCTGGAAATAATTAAAACCAAGGAAAGTTGCTTTGTACATCTTAAACCTGGGCTTCCCCTGATGGTATCATCCTCCAGGGTGCAGCTCTTTTGCTTTACTTGCCTGAATTAATTTTATTGTGGTACTGAGAACTCCCATGTGGTCCCTGGAAGTTGTCCTGCATTTTGATGAGTTTAGGACTTCGTGAGTAGCTGCTTTTTTTCCCTAAAAGGTAGTGCTGTTAGGTGGGAAATTTCCTATCCCAGCCTGTCCCTGGGACCTGAAAGTTGACCTTTGCAGCTCTTACCCCCCCCAAAGGTGGTCTTGGGTGATATATATAGATTTTTAAAGTTACTTGTCTTGTCTGAAGTTATGAAAACTGGATATTTCTGATAAGAGTTGCATGAATTCGCTTATGTCCTACCTTCTCCCCTTCTGTTAAGCAAAAATCCACATCTATTTTGTTGCTAACAACGATCGTTCAAGCGCTTCCCAGACCCAGGGCACCTACAGTCCATTTGTGTTTGCACGCTGGAGCCGTGTCAGTCTTGGATGGGCTTCTCCGGTGCAGGGAGAGGGGGTTGGAGGTATAGGGAAGGCAAATGCTTTTGGTGAGATTGCTCCATGCTGCAGAAGAGCCAGAGCCTCTGCAAGGAAAGTGATGCAATCTTGGTGTTTCTTCCTGGAGAACAGCTTCTTTCGGGATGAGACATCTCCTGCCCTGTGCAGTACAGGAGCTATCATAAGTTTCTCAAGCGATATCTGCTGTGGTGTTAGTGAGGGCAAGTTGCACTTTTGATCTTCATCTGCGTGAGAATTTGGTGACAGCGTATTGTGTGTTCCTGCAGGATAATTAAATCAGTGGTTGAAAAAGGGCAAGATGTTATCCTCAGTGTGACAGTTGTTACTGGTCTTTTAATTATCAGCTTGTTTCCTCCAGTGAATTATAACGTGAGAGCAAACACTCCTCCTGTTAGGTTTAAGGTTTTAGATTTTTTTAAGAGGGCAAATGATTGCCATTTGCACAGAGCTCAACCACAGTAATTCTCTTACTGCACTCCACTTCGCAGCATGGTTAGCATTGGGAATTGCAGGGAGCAGTGCGGGGCAGGGGTTGGCAGCCCATGCTGCTCCGCTCCCCTCCAAGCAGTAGATGGGACCATGTGTCTGGAGCCAGCAGCAGCGTGGCTGGGGAAATCTGGGCAGCGCTTGGAAGTACAGCTGCAGGGGATGTTGCTTGCGGCGGGGAGCTGAGCCAAAGCGTAACCGAGAGCCCTGTCTGTCCTGGCTCCCGGTGGCGGCAGCTGGCAAGGGCATGGGGACGCCCTTTGGTGCACCGCTGGCAGTGCCTGGCTGCTCTCTGACTGCTGCAGCACTGGGGGCATGGCTGCAGCCACTGCTCGTGGGGGCTTGTATCTCTCCCAACAGGAGAAATATGTGTTGGCTGCTTCACCAGCCCTAGGCTGAGCTTGATGTGGCAGCAAAGGCCAGGGCTGTGCTCAGCTTGGGGTGGAGTTTCTCCTCCTTACAGCCTGTATCCTCTCCAGGCTGTTCTTGCCCTTCCCTTCTGACTTGTTTCAAGTCCCTCCCTGCTTTAATGTTGAGATATTAAATGACATCTTTGTGGTCAGCTGTGGCAGGTGAGTGATGCTGTATCCTGCTGAGGCTGTGTAAAATGCCACAGCCTGTTTGCTGGGGGCTGCAGGCCCTGGAGCAGGAAGGAATGAGTGCCAGCCCCTGTGGCCCTTGGCCCTGGCCAGCCCCGTGACCCTGCTGCTGCTTTCCTGCATCCCTGTGCCTTTCTGCTCAGCAAATGCTGCTGGAGCCTCCCACTATTTTATGCAGTTGTCTCAAAACCTCAAAATTATCTATGTCTCATTGGGTCAGAATGAGAGCTTGTGGGCCAAACAGAGCCCTCCCACCGAGAGCCAGGGCACGGCTTGGTTTTTGGGGGATGCAAAAAGGTATGAAGAAAGGCCATATAGCTGGAAGATGGGCACAGAGCTGGGGGACAGCAGTGCCATTTCAGTGGCACTGAATCATCCTGGGCAGAGTAGCAGGGTAGGCTGGATGCTCTTACTTGGGTGGGATCAGTTACTGTGGTCTCTGCCCTGCTTTGACTGCTGGGTGGTGTGGGAGGAGGGACCTCCACGGCTGGGGCCATCTGACTCCCTTGCTGCTCCTCTCCTACCCTGAAGGAAAGCCTGGCAGTTTATCTGCGTGCTCTGATGCCGTTCAAGTCATGCTTTGCTCAGCCGTGTGATGTCACTGAAGGCAGGGGACAGGATATGGCCGGCTGGGATCACCCAGTGGGTGACCTTGCTCCAGGATGGTGCCTGTAGGAAAGGCAATGCAAGAGCATAGGCCGCTCCTCTTTGGGGAGCGAGGGTCTGCTCTGCCAAGACCCTTCGCATGGGCCGGGGGGATTGTACCGCCAATGATCTCGTGCTTGGGTCCCCTTCGGAGCGATGGCTGATATTCGGTGGCACCGGCTGTGTGTGCAGCCCCATCAGGCTGCAGTGGCGATGCTGAGAGTTGCCAGCTGGTGCTTGCAGCCCTGGGTGAGTGGGTCTGGCACAGCTTGCTCTGGGTAGAGTGTTTGTACCAGAGAGCCCAGGCTTTCAAAAACTTTAAGAGGAAGTGACCTTTTGTGATAAATTGATAGCTTCATTTTTTTGATCTTTGAAAGTTTTTCATGCATTAGCTACATGTAGGAAATGTAATTTTCCATACTGAGAAACAGTGAGTTCTAGCTCTGAAGCAGGATGACTGACGTGATCTTTTTTTGGATGTCTGGCAGAGCTCATTTAGTGTGAAACAGGGCTTGGGTCCCAGGCTGAGATCGTCTGCTTCAGAGAGTCTGTGTCCTGACAGCAGAGTTGAAAAGGGGAACCAGGAGAATTTAGTAGAATTGTTTTCTTTTCATGGCTGTGAAGCTTGTGGAGAGACACCAAGGCACAAGGGCTTCCAGACTTACAGAAGGATTTTGGTGACTCAAAAGTAGCTTGAGGGGAAAAATGAAATGCTAAAATGACGGAGGCTGAGGACTGCTTGGTCCTGAGCCCCTTGGTCCCTGAGGATCCTCTGATACCATTCCCATGGCAGTGGCGATTGGCCATTGGGGTCTGGCCCTGCTGTGCTGAACTGTGTGCTGGCAGATGCAGCATTGCTCTGTGTGCATGGATGTAGCTGTCACTGAGCAGTCATCTCTTCCCTTACTGTTCCTTTAGCTTCCCAGGGCCGTAGTGTCTGTGCTGAGCCTCTTCTGGGTGCTTTGGGGTTAGCATTCATAAGCCCTCTCCCAAATGAGAGGCAGCAACCTGCCTGTCCTCCTAATGACTTGTCCCTGTTTCCCCCTGCAGCCACTGTGGGTTACAGAGCACCTGGATGAACACCCTGTGCATGCCTGCAAGTCACTGTGGTGCCCATACCCAGCCTGGTTTTGGGGACGTGGGATGTAATGTACGCAGTATAAAACCCAGTTCTTGCTCTGTTTTTATTTACAGGCCGTATCCGGGGAATGCATCACCTCAAGGCGCTTGGTGCTTGTGTTCTGCAGCAGACTCAGCTGTAGCAGAGGATGGCTCTGCCTCTCTGAGCATCCAAAGTGATGCCGGGAGAGCTGCCCATGCATGTGAGCCTGCAAGTGGTAAGAGCTGGGCAGGGCAGCTGCCTGTCTTGCATTTAGTGTTTTGTACAGTGCTAAGAATGTACACATACGGACAAGAGACCCGCGAAGTCCCTCAGGTGTTAGTTCCGATTCTTTTGCTTGGAAAGTTCCCCTTTGCTGTATATTGGCGTGTCATTAAAATGGGAAGAGTGCGGTTGCCCTCTGGCTATGCTCGAGCTTCTTAGCAGAGAGAAGAGGAGGTCCAATCTATTTTGCTGCAGAAACATCCCTTTCTAACAGTAGAGTACAAAGGGGAAACTGGGCTAATACCTTCCTTAAATGCTTTTTTGGGTCATAAGCCAAGTGTGTCAGTACTGCTTATTAACCTGTGTGTCAGACTTGGTTGGGGACTGTAAGGTGCATGCACACAAAAAATCCCCACAGCAGATGCAGTCATGCAGCCTGCCCCACTAGTGCAACCCTGCGGTGCCGTGAGTGTTTGCAGGTGGCCAGTGATCTGCCTGGAGTGACTGAGCTCCAGGCACACGCCTGTAGGGACCACAGAGTTGTCATCTGCTTTTGTGCAGGCTTTTCCTCATCTGTGAGATGGAGAGAACAGGCCAAGAGCAGAGCTGTAAGACCTTGTTAATAAGTGATTAGCAGGTGCTGGGAGGCTTTTGGCTGCAGAGCAGGGGGAAAGAGGTGTGGGGTGGGTGGGTGGAGGTGTGGGGAGCGTGTACTGTGTGTGTTATGTGGCAGCAATATCTTGAGGTTTTTTGTCCCTGCTGTTGCAAGTGCAGAGGAAAACCTCGGCCTGGCCTTGGAGTAGGAGCTGTGTTGTGACTGTGCCGTAGGTGGTGGTACACAGCCCCATGAACAGATGACTTGGTGATGCTGGGTGGGTTAAATCAGGCACTGGCTGCAGGTGATGCTGAGTGAGAATGTTTAAACCCTCTCTGTGCCACAGCCCGATCTGTCTGCTGCTGCCTGTGGAGATCCCAGCCCCTTGCCTTCCTGAGCAGCAGGATCTGTGTCCCAGCCCTTAGGGTGTCATTTAGGGAGTCTTCCCTCTGCTTTGTCCCTGAAACCTGATGACCCTACCTTTTCCTTTTTAGGTGTGAGAAGAGACACCCTTGGTGGGGCAGCTCGTTCCCCAGGCTCTGAAGCTTGTACGGCCGAGTGAACACAGGCACACCCCTGTTTGGGACTCCTGGTGGTGTCTGCATGTTACGCTGAGGTGAGATTACCATGTTAAGTACGCTAATCCTTGCAAAGGGGGAAAACATAATCTGTGGAGGTGGCTGTTCATGGAAGTAATTGGAAAGGATCCTTGCTAGTCCCTCATGCAGGTGGTCGGGACTGACTCGAGTGCAGCTGGTAGCTCTGTTTAGTGGCTGATGTCTATGAAGAAGGGAGGTGCTAGAGAGCTTTAGGGAGCTGCTGGTCAGCTTGGCAGGTTGTTTCTTGGGGTTAATAACTATGGGGTGAAATGTCACAGGATAGATAGCAAATTCTCCAGCTGCTGTGAGGCTTTACAGTGAGTCTGGATGTCCAAAGCTGTTCTCATTTAAAGAGATGAGATGTGGGTTTGTGATTAAGGAGGAGGAAACCTGCTGTGCAGGTCTGGCAGGGATTTGCCTTGGCTGGGGCGTACCCCCTTGTCCTGGCACCTGCTTTGAAGAGGCACAGGGGAAGGCTGCTCTGCACACCAGCACCTCAGGCTATTGTTTCTGGTTGGGCTGGTGGTGTTTCTCCATGCTTGCTTACAGCATCGGATGCAGATTGCTTCCCAGGGAGCAGTGCTCTGGGTATGCGGATGTTGGCTTGGATTCCTCCTATGCAAAATGGGTTTACAGGAATGTACTGAGCTCCTTTATAAAACAGCTTGAGGTCTAATGAAAGACATCACTGTGCAAGAGAAAAATATTGTTAGTGAGTTACTCACATCGTTAACGAGGTCAGATCATTGCCTTGTAACAAAATTAGTTTGTTTTGCTCTAATCAGTTTTAGTAGCTAAAGTGCTCAATAATTACTCATGTCCTTATGAAAGAGATGGGACAGCATGAGTATAGCTGCTGGCAGACTTCTACTCTGAAATGAATTGTACAGATTATTTTGGGAAGGCATCTTTCCAGATGCATCATGCCCCTGGAGTGATGCTGTCAGAACCTAGCTTCAGCCAGGAACGATCGTGGTTCGTAGTGCGGCTCCTCTGTAAAGAGCTGTCCGTAGGGATGCTCAGAGAAGCATTAACAGCAGGAACACCTTTGGACTCTGCTGCTGCTGTCTTCATTTTTACGATCCCATTTGACATGTAGCATGCTAGGTGTCTCTCTAAACTCTTCATTTCTTTAGTCTACGTAAATTGTCAGGACCCCAGGGACTGTCAAATACATCCACTCTTTAAAGCAGAAAATGTCCTCCTAGGTATTTATTCCTCTGGTATTGTTCCTCTGGTATTTTCTGATGTCAGTAGTGTGTTCCTGAAAAGGCAACCTGTGGTGGCTGGGAAGGATGGGCAGGGCTGAATGCAGCTCGAGAGGGCAGGGTACTGGGGGCCACTGCCGTTGGTGGTGGCTTGGCTCAGGAGAAATGACTGTCAGCGGGCCATGCTTTTCCTTACAGGTGTGATGGTTGTGCATGTGCCTTCTGCATATCCAGCTGCTGCACAGCAAGAAAAGAGCTGTGATGATGGGCAGCAGCAGGGACCTTGTCCTGTGCTTCACTCAGGGGAACGTAGGGTGGGCTGTGAAACTGCAGGACCTGCTGTGCCCTCAGTCTCTCTTGGTAGACCCGTACCTGTAAACTGAGTCAGAGTGTAGCTTCAGATCCAGAGTCAGGCTGAACCTGACCATCCCACGTGTGCTGGAGGTGAGTGGTTCTTCTCCAGCGTCTGCCTGGCAGCTCCCCAGGAGCGGGATAGAAGGAGAGCAGAGCTGCAGCACCGTGGAGATGGTGCGGGGAACAGCTCTTGCAGGCACTGTGGCCTCCATTTTGTTGTGCTCTCCCTTCTCCTTGGTGGGTCCTCACAGGAACCTGAGTTGCGCTCTTTGAGTGCACGCAGCTCAACAGCTTATATTGAAACTGTCCTTTGCTGTGAGAGACTTCCTACAAAAGGACAAGTTTATGCTGGAGCCCCCAGCTTTCCCCTGCTTTAATCCACTTGCTGACCTCAGCTAAAATATTGCTAATTCTTGCTGTTCTTTCCTTTTCCTTCCTAGTATTTTCTTCTGGCTCTGTTCAGATGTATTTTTTTCCTCTGAAATTGAGGGAACTGATGTTGGGTAGTGTCTCTCTCTTGGAGGAGTGCCAGGGTTATTGGAACCAAGGCAGTTTGTGGGCTGCGATCTCTGCACCTTAGGGTTTGCCTGTCTAACTGGTCATAAACAGTAGAGTATCCCTTGTCCAGAGTACACGTGAGGCTTGCTGGATGTGCTCCCAGTACCACCTGCATGAGGTGTCGGAGACGTCAATCTAATGGACTCTTCCCTGAATAAGAACCAGTGGGAAGGAATGCTCAAATATGAGTTTGTGCAGCTGGTGCTTGGTCTGTAGGGTGCAAATCTAGCTTCAGAGCTTTGACTGCTGTGTGGACCTGCTCCTCTGCTGCTGTTTGTCTGTGTTGTGAAAGCTCCTGACAGACTGAGGCTGCGATATCTTAGCTGCTGTCTGTGGGGGCCCTCCTGCTCCTTCCCATACCTTTGCTCTGGTTTTCCTCCTTTGGTGACTCGATTCAAGGAGCACAACAGACAAAAAGCTACATACTGGTGTTGTAAGGTGACTTTTTGGTGGTCTAGTCCCTGGGCTCAGAAGCACTGGTGTAGGTGCAGGGAAGGGGCAGCTGCAGGACTTGATGTTTCTCCTTGGTGAACTTTGAGATTCCTGTTGGTCCATCTCTCCAGCCTGTTAAGATTCTTCTGAATGGCAGCACGATCCTCTGGGACAGACTCAATGACTTGATATTTGTCCTGGGTCACCTGCTCTTGCTTCCACCCTTTGTGTACTTCCTTTTAACATGTGAGATAAGCAAGGACCTTCTTGCTCATCTGTGCAGTCCCCCTGCTGCCACTGCTTAGATTCCAGGAAGTGGAGACGGACTGTTCTTGAGCTTGGAGGACATGATCCACGACAGTCAACCGGGTCTCCTAGACTCCTATTCTGCCCAAGACTGTGTCGCATGGGATTCCACCGAGCTGGTCACTGAACAGGCCAGTGTCTGCTCTCCTGGAGTTCAGGGCTGTGGTCTGCAGGCTAGCTGTCCTGTTCACCCCTTCTGGGATCCTGAACTCCACCATCTTACGGCCACTGCAGCCAACGCTGCTCATGAGCTTCATATCCTGACCAGTTCTTCCTCGTTTGTAAGTACTAGGCCCAGCAGAGTGTCCCCTCTTGTTGCCCCCTTGCTCTCCTGTGTTAGGAAGCTGTCATCAGTGCTCTCCAGAAACCACATGGCTTGCTTGAGCCCTTCTGTGTTCTTCCAGCAGATATTGGGGTGGTTCAAGACCCCTGTGAGGATGGGGATTTGCAAACACAAGGCTTCTTCTAGTTGTCTAGGTCTCATCGACTTTGTCCTGATCAGGTGGTCTGTTGCAGACACCCACCACAATGTCACCTGTGTTGATCTCCCCCAGCTCTGAGTCTTAAGCTCTTGCCTGGCTCATCGCCTCTCCTAAGGCACAGCCCCATGCACTCCAAGCAACTCCTTCTCCTCACTGTCCCATAGAGCCCATGTCCATCCATCACAGCACTGAGTCATCTCAGTTATCCCACCACATCCTTTGGTCCTGGTGAGGCCGAAGCCTCAGCCATGCCCTGAACCTGCGTCCGTGCAGTGGGGGAAAGGCACATTCCCCCGCAGCATCCTGGACCGTGGGGGCTTGAGCTGTGCTCCGGCTGCACCGTAGGCCTCTCCTTTTAATTGGTTTTGAATTTCCCACATTTTAATTCCATTGAATACCCCTAATTCCTGTGTCACAGAACAAGGAGAGCTCTGTACAGAAAAGCTCTGTCAGAGACATGTATTTTGGCAATTCTAAAAATACACCTCACTTGCTGAGGCTTGTGTGGGGTAACCATAGCAACATGGCTCCAGGAGCAGACTTAAAAACAATTGCACCAATTAAGGGGAAAATAAAGCTGTTAAAGCTTATAAACCCTAAATTTTTTAAAAAAAGCAACAAACACTGTGCATGATGCTGTGGTCTGCAGGCCATCTTGCATTGAGTTGATTGAAACCGTCCTTCTTCCACTCTTAAGGAGCATCCCAAATGCATGCCGATAACCCTGCTGTTCCTGCGGAGCATCTGGCTCTCCGCACGCTCAGCCCTGCCTGCCAGTCCACGCGATGCAGCCGCCCCATGCACCCGTGCGTACGGCTCCCAAACCAACAGCAGCAAAGCAAGATTAAACAACGGGTAGATGTGGGAATGCATATTCTTGAAAGGAAACGTGCCGGCTCAGAGAGCAGCCTGGCTGAAACCTGGGGAGTGTTTTGAGGATAAAAGCGTGGTCTGAAGAACAGTTTTGGCCTGCCGTGCTGGCCTGTGCGAGGGGGCAGATGTATGTTAAAATTTGTGCACTGAGCCAAAGTTCCTCAAAATCAATGGTGGTGCTTTCACTGATGGATTAGCTCTGGGCTGGGAAAGCAGGCTTGGTAAAAGCTACCAGATGAGTCTGAAAGCGAAGGGCTAATTTTGTTCAAAATATATTTGCTTTAATTGTCCTTGCTGAGCCCTGTCTGGGGACAGAGGAAGTCTCAGGAACGTGCTACCAGCCTGCTTGCTGGGGATGGTGCTGGGGAATGTCTCTCTGCCTAGAAACTGCTACTGGAGCAGACTGGGCAATCTGGTCCTTCAAAGAGCTTGAAAAAAAATTATTTCAAGCACATTTTTGCTATGTCTCACAAAAACATAATGGAAGGATTCAGAGTATCTCTTTCCAAAATATTCCAGGGTTTTCACACAGACACAGAATCACAGAATGGAAGGGGTTGGAAGGGACCTCTGGAGGTCATCTTGTCCAACCCCCCTGCTTGAGCAGGCACACCTAGAGCTGGGTGCACAGGACTGCGTCCAGGCGGATTTTGAATGTCCCTAGGGAAGGAGACTCCACAACCTCTCTGGGCAGCCTGTTCCACTGCTCCATCACCCTCACAGCAAAGAAGTTTTTTCTCATGTTTAGATGGAACTTCCTGTGTTCCAACTTGCGCCCATTGTCCCTTGTCCTGTCATTGGGCGCCACTGAAAAGAATCTGGCCCCATCCTCTTGACACGCACCCTTCAGATATTTATAAGTATTGACAAGATCCCCCTCAGTCTTCTCTTCTCCAGGCTGAACAAAGCCAGGTCTCTCAGCCTTTCCTCCTAATAGAAATGCTCCAGTCCCCTGATCATCTTCACAGCTCTCTGCTGGACCTCTCCAGTAGTTCCCCATCTTTCTTGAACTGGGGAGCCCAGAACTCCAGATGGTGCACGTGTTTCCCCTCCCTGGCTGGCCATGCTTTGCCATCCCGGCATGCTGATGCCACCCCATGTTTGTTGGGTGCTGTGGAAAAAGGGGCTTGGGTGCAAATGTGCCTCTGCCTGATGCTCTGCAAAGTTTCTGATCCTGGAGCAGAGAGCGGTGCCGATGCTGCTGCCTGTCCCTGGGCTGGTGATGGTTCCTGCCATGCCTGTTCCACTTGGGACTTCTCAGCTCTGGTCTTGATCAGTCCCACCAACCTGAAAAGCCTCTGGAAGATTCTTGCTGTGTGTGGAAGCACTGGGGAGGGAGACCTCAGGGAGAGGTGCTGGTAGCTAACTGGTTTTGCTTGTCCTGAAGCATGCAGGCATTGCTGTGCAGCCAGTATTGGTGAAGGAGAGGTTGAGGTTAAAACTGCCCTGGGCTTGGAGCGGTAGATGCAAACCAGAGGTCTGTAGAGAGGAAGGAAGCGTGGGCCGCGCAGCTGTGCTTGGAGGATGCTGCGCCTGCTGGAAAGTAGCAGCAGGGTCTCCTGAGACAATTTAGGTGAAGGAAGCTGTGATGAAGTCACCAGTTTACTTGGCTTGGTGGTGGCAGGAGGTGTCATTAGCGGTGCTGGCGGGGATGGGATGAGAAGTTCAGATTAAAGGTAGTGACAAGGCAGATGGGCAGTTCTGTCTTGGGTGTACAGGGCATGATCCCCAGGCTGGCAGCCTGCTGCGCAGTGGCTGAGCTGTCCTGCACACGAGGCAGTCAGTGTTTAACACCACTGTCACCAGAGAGGGATCTCTGTGTCTCTGAGAGCTGGTCCTTACCCTCTGCCGGGTGTGAGCAAAACCTCGGCTGTGCCCTGTGAATGCAGGCTGAGCTAGCAATTTGGGTATGATTTCAGGCCCGTGCAGCAGAGCTGGCGTTAATCTGTGGGGAAGGCAGGTGTGGGTGGCCCTGCAGCGCCCAGGGACGCTTGCTTTGCTGGACTGGGGGCTCCAGGGCGGTGGAAGTGCAACCCCCTGTGACCCTGCAGCAGAACCTTCCACTTGCAGAGGAGCCCTAGATAGGATGGGGGTTTAAGTCTTCAAACTGGTTTAGGCAAATTTAAAACATTTTAGGGTGGATGTCTTTAATTCACTTTGAATTATGGTTTGCATCCATTCCGGTTAATTGGGCTGGAGGCCACCCTGTAGCATGTTTGGGTTTTTTTTTTTTTTTTGCATAGGTTAAACCAGAAGCGTGCATAAAACTGTTTTGGAAACTGGGACAGGCTGGGGAAGAGGCAGAGCTGAAGGCAGGATGCAGGGGAAGGCTCGAGCATGCCTGGTGGCAAAGCTGGAGGCGCATGAAGGCGCCAGGAGCCTTCCTGGGCTCTGACTCGAGTCCTTGGCTCCTGGTTGGGGCTGGTTTGGTGGGTGAGGATGCAGCGGCAAAACTGGCCTGGCAGGGATTTGACGGACCTGGCAGCCGTGTGCTCAGGTAGCATTGAGCTGCTGAAAGGGTGAATGGCTGGTCTGGAAGGACGTGTGTGTAAATAGCTGAGGAGTCACGCTGCAACTGGACCTGTCCACCCTTGGAGCTGCAGGAGCTCCAGCGGATGCAGGTTTGGCTCAAAGCCTCGTTGGGTGGGAGGGAGGAGGGCAGTGAGATTTCACCCTGCTCTGCAGGCTGCTTGGGAGGGGCTGTCCCAAGGCTGGTCCTTTCCACATCGCCTCTTCTTTAGCTGTCACATCTTGCACATGCGATGCAACTCCAGCGCAGTTCAGCACTGGTTTTCCTGGATTACTTTGCAGGCAGACTGGGGCACAACATGTGTCTGGTCCATCAGCTCTCTGAGACCCTTTCTCCGGTGGCTCTGGTGTTTGTTTGGTGTCTGTGTGCCTCTCCATCCCCTTAGCAGGAATGCTGCGGAAGTGAAATTGTATGCTTTCTTCTTTCTGTTGCCACTGCTTCCTCGGCAGCCGTGGTCCCCTGTGAAACGCCTCTGCTCTTCCAGCTGAGACTGCGGAGGGGCTGCAGGGGGATGATGTGTGTGTAGGGAGAGAGGAAGAGGCAGCATAAAGAACTACTGTTCCCTGTCTGTGAGGTATAATGTCAAGAGGATTTCTTACAAAGTGTGCTTGCCCTATTCCAGCAAAATTAAAATTAGTTCTAATTAAGTGGAGGTTAACCTCTACTGTGCATGCTGCAAATTAATGGAATGTGTGATTAACTTATCTTGCAGCACTAGAGGTTCTTGAAAATGACTTGGAAAGAAATGTAGCCCTGTATGTGGTTTGAATTTTTAATTTATGTTAATAGTTCAGGTTTGAATTAATTAATTTTTAAATGTTGGACCTTTGATTTTTTTTTTCTTTAACCACCCCTGCTTCTGCAGCTTAAGTATATCTTTCCAACTCGTCTCTCTTTGTAGTGAAATGAATTGGACAAAAATACATAATATGATAAAAATATGCTAAATACACCCAGAACCACAGCCGTGGTAAGGCTTGTCTTGTCTTGGTGGTGTGGGTGTGCACTGCGGGGCCGTCTCTGCCACTGCTGGTGCCCCCTCTGAGGGGAGGGTTGCTGCAGGATCCAGAGGTTTAGGGGAAGACAGTACGTTATATCATCTTGGCGTGAGTTGTGGGGGTAAAACTCATCCTGTGGCTTTTTTCTTTCTTTTGGAAGTGGTAACTTGGGTTTGCAGTCATGTGTTTTTGAACATAGCTTCATCTTTTCTGGACAGTCTTCTTTTGCTGTGGAACTTTCCCTGTTGCAATACCCCAGTGAGCACGAGCAGATCACGCTCCTGTTTGGTTTACCAAGTCAGAGAGGACTGAAACTCCTTGGGGAAAATCCAGTGTGACCTTTGCAGGAAAACACGTTTCCACTTGCAGCAAGCCCCTGCTGCTTCTGTGCTGAAGTCAGGGGAGTGAGGGTCTGGTTTAGGACTGATTCGGGGTGCAGTGTGCTAACTCACCATTCTACTGGGGATAGTGTTGGACTAGCCATTTGAGCCCTTCCAGCACATTTTAAAAATAAAATAGCAGACATCATCTCAGAAGTTTCCCAGTCCCTGCCAGAGCATTGACCTTGTGAGGCTGGCTTCAGCTGAAGCAAAATCTTCTGAGAATGGCTGTTTTCTCCCCCCTAGCTTCATTTCCATGTGTGCTCCCAAGCCGTGGGGACCCACGGGTGTCTCTGGATCCAGATCCGAGCCTGCCCTCCCAGGTCTGTGTTGATGGCCCTGCTCCCAGCAGCTCCCTTCTCTGCCTCTGGTGGGAAGCTGTGGCTGTGCCGTTCCCAGCTCCTTATCTCACAGTACGGGGACTGGTTGGGGCTTTGCCGTGGTTGTCTTTTAGCGGACCAGCATTTCTGGAGAAGCAGGAGTGAGGTCTGGCTTTTCCATTCCCTGCTTGAGCCTTTCTATGCACGTGCTGTCGTTTGCAGCTCCTCAGGGCTGGTCCTTGAATGCTGGCTGTGGCATCTCCAGATCAAGGAGGAAATTGCTTGTCCTGAAACTCAGCATATCTAAGTCCCTGTGCTCTAACTTTTGGCTTCGAAGATGAGTCCCATGCTGTTTTGCTTGCTACTGCTGTTTGCTTTGGCTTGAGGTTGCTCTGTTTTCTGCACGTATCTGGCAGTTGGATTGCTTGGGGTGGTGGGTTTCTATCTGGGAAGGACAAGTTTATTGGGGGGAAAGAGCAGGCCTTAAGGGTGAGCATGTTATTTTCTCAAACTGAGTGAGTGGGATTTGGAGGAGGAAGGGAAGGGTGGGCAGCAGTTCCTAGCGGTAGTCTTGCTCTTTATTTTTTGTGGACAGCTGATGTCTCTGAATTGGCAGTCGTAGCTGCTGCCCATGTGGCAGGGGAGAGCACAGGGGAGATCTTGCAGGAGGAGGGAAGAGATGCTGAACGGGGCTGCCACGGCAGTCTCCAGCAGAGCGCCCTAGGTGGATTGGGCACATTACCCAGTCCTGGTGTGATGCTGTTGGGCAGTTTTGGGGGCCCCAGCGTGTTCAGGAGAACAGAGAGGCAGTTTGAAACTCTGTAATGGTTATGCCTTGGAGCAATGGCCATCTTCCAGTGCCATCTCCCACTAGACTGTGGGGTGGTGGCACGTGGTTGCTGGCCGTGGCTCAGCAGACGCTGAGATGTTTCAGGGCTGAGGCAGGTGGCTGTCGGTGCAGAGGCAGGTGGCTGTCGGTGCAGGAGGGCAAGATGGCTGGGGCTGGAGAAGGGACTCTGTTGTGCTGAGCTCCCTCCAGCAAGCTGGAGGGGCTTTCCTTCCACCTTGCAGGGTGGGAGAAGCTACCTGACTGTTAGTGCAGATTTTTTTCTGCATTACTTGCCCTTTTAACTCATGATTGAAAACGGGCTGTAGGGGAGAGGGAGCCAGAGCTCTGTAACTGAGCTACTGGGATCAGTCAGGAGCATTTCTTGGAGAAACAGAGCATGTAGAGGGAGTAGATTTTACTGTTGGTGATGGATTGCCTGCCTGCATGGAGATATAGGCCTGGCTCAGAGGTGCCGCTGTACAAACTTAACATGAGGGTCACAAGCTGTTGTGTCACTATCAGTGCAAAGAGCTTGAGAACACCCCATGGCCTAGCATTTGGGGAGGCTTCAGAGGAGGCTCTGGAGGTGCTTGCTGCAAACCTCACCACCTGGAAGCGCTAGCACTCACCCCTGGCAACTGCCTTGCCCATGCTGGTGCAGTCCTCTGGGGTGGCTTCTGCTGGGCTGTGGTGACAGTGGTCATTGACATGGACAAACTGGTGCATGTGATCTGAACATCGATCCCTGGGGCTGGCAAGGGGACAGTGACCAAACGGGCACAGGAGCCTGCCGTAGCGCTGGCAGTCTGGGTCCCCGTGTGCCTGCTGGTGCTGTATTGTTTCAGTGTGGCAACAGTGCCTCGCTGGTGTTTTGGCTGAAATCTCATGAAATCTTTATATCTTAAGTGTACATGACCTATTCATCTATCTTCAGGCATTGGGCAAATAAGGAGGCATATTGGATAAAACACTACAAATATTTGTAGTTCCCTGAGAAAAGAGCTCTGTGAAACTTGAGGTTTCACGTTACATGTAGTCCTTTCTGCTCTGCTTTTCAGGTTCAGATCCTGAAGTGCTTGGCAGAGAGACAAGGCTGGCCTTACACAGCCAGAGGATTGAAGGGCTTTGTCACCTCTGCCAGTCCTGTGCCCCATGCTTGTGACTGTCTTGCATGATGCTGGTATCTGCCCGTGATGCAGGGGACTGATACTGCAGCTGCATGTGGAGTCTAGTAAAATCCCGGCAGCCTGGCCAAGTGCTTTGGGACCTAGTGCAGGGACTTCTGTTCTTCCAGACCATCCCTGGAACAGGACATCTGGTAGGAGTGTGTACAGAAATGGTGTATAGAAATACTGAGGAGTTAAGCGTGCTCTGAGCGTGAGGTGGCATGATGAGGTGGAGGAGTATGCCTTTCTCAAGGGTGGGGTGGTGTAAAGTATTTGGAAGCCAAGTTTGCATCTCGTTCAGGGAGAGCATTAGAGAAAGCCCCATGCCTGACAGCAGCCTGTTGGCTGGAGGGGAGGGTCAGCTGCTGGTATGCGGTGGGTGTGTGGATGCTGCTTCCACCCACCTTGGAGCACCACAAGTTGAAACTCAAGGATGCGGGGTTTCAGCCACTGTTCGTTGACAGACATGTCTGCTGCTTTGAGTTCAGTATTCTTTCCATTTCACTCCTTTGAAACTTGGAAGAAATTTTTCTGTGCATCTACGCCAAGCAGATGGGGTGAGATGGGAAATTTTCAACAGCTGAGATAAGCTGAGGGTTGCTGAGGGATGGTCATATGGGGTGCCATTGTGCGCACCATCATTTAAAAAACCCAGACACTTAAAAGCAGGGAGGTTTACAGTTTAAGGACATCATAACTCTTGCCTCCAACCGTATTGCAAACATGAAGCGTATCCTTCATACTCAGTGCAGAGAAGTTTACAGCTTTACAGGATCATAAACTCTCCTTTCTATTGGGGCATTAAAATTCAAGCACAACTAGAAATCCTCCTGCAGAAGTGACAATTGCAACAGGTCTGATCCTGGGAAAAGGGTTTAAGTGTGAGTAACATGGCTTGGCATAATCAGACGGATTACCTGGGTCCAAATCCAGTGACAGCAAATTTGGGGCAGGGGGGATATCTTGCCATGGACTTGGGTGGGTTTTGTGAGTTGAGTGGGAGTATGTGCCGGGTGTATATAGATGAGCTCAGGGTGTGATAAACCCAGTAGTCTGTGATCAGCTGAGTGTGTATCTGAGGATGTCCCAGCTTTCCCTTCCCTTCTCCTGTTTGAGCTGCCTGTTTGACATTTCGTCTGAGCCCTGGGCGGCCACTTGTTCCCAGTTCACCCTAAGCGATGAGATGGATTTGCTGTAACCTCCGAGTCAGAGCCTAAGTGTGACAAGGTTTTCCAGCTAAGCTATTCTTACAGAAATGTTCCCAAGAAATGTTTTCTGGGAGGGCTTGGAAATTGTTGTAAACAGAGATATCAGAAATATGTAAATATATTATTCCTCTATTTCCCTTGGAACGATGACAGTGTGTCCAAGTGATAAAGCACTGTGGCCCTCCAAAGCTGGGGACCAGGTGTCATCCCTGCAGGGTGGCTCTGGTGGCCACCTTCAGAGTGGTGGCTGTGGCCCTGCCTCATGAGGCTTGCCTGAGGTTATGGGTCTGGCACCATCTGGGGGTGCCCTGGGCAGGGTTATGTCAGCATCTGACAGCAGATTTGGGAAGAAAACAGATCCTCTGTGTGCGTCTCCAAGGATCCCATTCAACCTGTTAGCATCAGGCTCGTGCTGAGGCTCCTTTGTGCTGCTTCCGTGGCCTCTGGGGCCATGTGAGGAATGAGTGATTTCAGCTCTGTTTCGGAAAACTTCAGTGTCAGCACTAAAGTCAGCATTTATGAAACTTCTTAAAATAGGGTTCAGGTAGAAGTTTATACTCGTGCTTCCTCAGTATGTTTTCAGACATGTTCCTCCGCAGGCGTATGTTAAGCTACGACCTTTGGCCCTTATAATAAATATCTATACTATATTTATATCCTCACCTTCACGTACTTCTCCTTCCTCCTCACTGGAGGGTGCTGATCATTGCACTGAAATTGATACAAGGCTGTCGTTTCGGCAGTTGTTCTCTGGGTTTAAAAAACAATATATGCTTTGAGTGGGACCTCTATAAAACTGCAAGGTCTCACTAGCTCTCAACAGTCATCTTCAAAAAATGTCGATTCTTTTTTTTTTTTTCCTTTTCTTTTTTGCTTTGGATTTCTTCTAAGTTGAGTGCTTTGGGGTTTTGCCAATGTCGAGCAGCAAAGACATAGCTTACGCTGGGATCACGGAGTGTTTAAGCAAAGCTTTCCGGTGAAGCCGCTGCCGCAGTGATACTCCGGCACAATCTGTCACAGAAGTGTTTGTTTTCGTTTGTGGTACTAATCTCATGTTCAGATGGGTAACAGCTGTTTGCCCGAACTGCGGTTGTGCTGTTGGTCACAGCAGCGGAAGTGTGAGCTGGGAGCTTTGCACCGAAGGATGCCGCGCTCTTTGCACGAAGAATTGAGAGGCTCCAAGCCTGATGTGGCCAGCAGCCGGACACACGGGAGGCACCTATGTGTGCATCGCTCCCTCAGGCTCCACCAGCTGGCTCTCCCGTGGAGGCTGGTGTGTGCTGATGGGCTTGGGTGCTGCCTGGGTGGTGGGATGCACCTGCAGAGATGCTCACACCTGCTGGTGATGCAGCACTCTTGGGAGAGCAGCACCCTTGGTCCCATGTGCTTGGTGCCCCTGCGGGGTTCAGCTCTACTGTTTCTTACTGGTGGTGCTCAGGCACTGGAAGAAGGGTCTTTTAGGTATCGGAAATGGGGTTGTGTGATGGAAGGCAAAGGGTAGGCTGCATGGTCACCTTTGGACTGTGGAGGATGGAGAAGTCAAGTGGTGGGGCTACCGAAGGACTGGCCTAGGGGCTCCATCAGCAATCTGAAAACAGGAATGAATGGTGACCTGATCTAGGCTTACAAAATCATGAAGGTGGTGGGTCAGATGAAGGTGCAGCTGTTGCTAACAGCATCTTTCAATGCTAAACCTAGAAGATGGCAGTGAAACCAGTGGGTAGTAAATTAAAAGAAGATGAAATAAGGTGCTGCTTCACTGAGCAGGTAGTAAATGCCTGGAGCTTGGTGCCGCAGTAGGTTGTGGAGGCAGATGGCTTGTTTGAAAGGCACTGGGCAGATTCTTGGCTGGCAGGACTATAGGTGGATCCAGAAAGGACTAATCTGGGATATACCCATTGACATACCTCATCCCATAGCTGTGGATGCTGGGAGAGTCCAAGGGAATGGACCACAGGGTGCTCACGCTCCTGTGCTCTCCCTAAACAGCCTCTTTGGAGAAGGTTGGAGCAGAACAGCAGAATAGTCAGGCATTTCCGATGGTCTGCTGGGGGACACCCCAAAGGTCAGGACAAATGAGCCCAGGGCAAGAACTCACACAGTCTTTCTCGATCTCTGTCCAACCACAAGATGTGTCTGTGGGCACTGCCAGGCTAAACTTTCTCTACTCAGATGAGGTTTTGCCTTGTGTAAGGACTCTTAGTTGTAGGCTGTAGATTGGATGTCTCTGCTTATTAAATGAATGTACTGGGCAGCAGGTTTCACCTGAGGTGTGCAAAGGTGCTTTGAGAGCCCAGAGCCTCCAGAAAGTGTGACTTCTCTTCCCACAGCTGAGGGGGCCTGTGCAGGGGTCCGCTGGTGGTCCCCGCCACATAGCTCTTTATCCTGTGCCAGGACCAGCGTTGGTGGAGCATTGAAGTGCAGCAGAGTGGGGTGATCTGGGGATCTGGGGAACAGGAGGAGACCTTCTGGCCCAGGAGGAACGATGCTGTTTACAGTGGTTTTGTTGCAAGCCAAGGATTTGTTGCCAGCTTTAATGGTAGAGCAAAGCATATTTACTCAGCTTGTTTGGATGGATAACAACTGCTGGATAAGAAACTGTCAGATGGGAATCAATTAGAGGCTTCAGCTCTTGAGTGAAAGATCTTATTTGACATCTGATGACCTGTGAAACTGAGTAAGGACAATGCTGCTATTTATGCGGTTCTCTTCTGGTTCCTTCCCTCCTTCTTCACCATCATCTTTGCTCTAATATTAGAGCTTTAACCCTCTGTGTGTTGCTCCCAAAGCAAGCACTGACACCTGGTTTCTGTGAAGAGATCTTTGTGTTTGCGAGGCAGGGGGTGTGTGGGGGTGGGATAGTGGTGCTGGTGGAGCTTTGCATCCCTCTTCCCTTGCCTCCCTGGGGACGAGGAGTGATTGCAGAAGGCTGACTTTCTGGGAGGAAGAGCCAAGTGCAGTACATGCCCTGCAGGTGGTTGTAGATGGGGCTTGCGTGGCAGCTGGAGCCCGGGGTGCTGTGTAGCAGGGTCAGAGAGCTGGTGCCTGGGGGCTGGTTGCTGTTTCGGCTCTGGGTTCACCGCGTTGCGTGGCATTGTGGCTTTTTGCTCCTCTCCACTTGATTCCTTGGTATGTTGAATGGTGACACGACTTCACCCACTTCTGCTGGAAGCTATCTTGTCACAAGAGCAGGTGAAGTCATCTTCCCATGTGGTGATGGCTGCCGGCAGCATATGCGTGGTGTGAGGAGGTGGGAGAGGGTGCAGAAGGGCAGAGGGGGGTGATGGCTGTTACAAACAAAAAGTCCCTGCTGTCCTGGAGATCCTGCAAGACTCCTGTGTTAGGGGAGAGTCATTGTGAGTCTGTGTCACCATGACATCTCCTTGCCTACAACTCAGGCAACGCTGCCCAAGTTGCCTGCGAGTGAATCAGCAGGCAGTGACTCAGTAAGGTCACTGAACCGTACTTACTCTCCAGGCACTATGATTCCTGGCTGCATTTATGATACAACTTGCTTAAAAGCCTCTTCGCTAAGCGGTGACGCTTGTACCCTTTCCTGGAGCCTCTGGGCTTGGGTACTGGCAGGCTGCTGCTGCTGGGGAGCCTGCGTTCAGCGGGGTCCCAGGGAATGTAGCTCTCGGAAGGAAAAGCACGTATGAACCTACTCTCTGTCCTGAAGAAACACTCCATCTTAAACTACGAGCATCCCTGCAGAAACATGATGCTGTGGAGGAAAGGTTTGCAGTGGGCTTGCCTCTTTTTTTTTCTTTTTTTTCTTACCCCCCCGCCCCCTTTGGTACCACACTAACTGCTCCAAAGAGCATTTCCCTTGAACACACCCAGTCCTGAACATGAATGCTCTTGTCATGAGTAAAGGAAAAGCTTTTCAGGGAGGTAAAATAATTAATTTGCTTTTTTTGCCTTGGGACTTAATTTTGGGGCTAGCTTGAGGCTCACAGAACACACGCTTGATCTTATCCCAGCTTCTTTATCTCCTTTTCCTCTCTTTAACGATGATGCAAAAAAGATTTTTAACTTCTTTTGACTGTTAGCTTTCTAGGTCCGCTTAAGCGGAGGTGCGAAATCCAGTAGGAACTTCTTAGATAGGTGGGTTGTTCTGTAATGTGTATGGAACTGTGGTGTTGTGCCTTGTTACATCCCTTAGAAATAGCTTTTAGATTTGAAGGGTCTTTGGTCTGCGAGCTGAAACCTACTCTTCTAGCAGGGGTGTGCTGTTAGGTTTGGCAAAACTGGGGAGGTCAAAGCCAGCCCTGCCCTCATCCATGCCTGACTTGCTGGGCCCTTTCTGCACCCCCTGAGCACCAGCGAGGTCTCTGCTCCTGGAGTTGTCAGCCCTACCTCTGGCACTTCATTGGGTAGTGTGTCCTCCCCGCTGAGCTGGGCATCGGCCTCGGTGACCAGCATGAGCACTTGAGCAGCTTGGCTCTGCAACATGTTGATGTGGACCTGAAAGAGAAGAGGAGCAGATGAGTGTGCTTCAGGAAAGGTCCTGTGCTGGTAGAAATGAGCTGTTGGTGGCAGACAAAGAATGGCTGGAAGTACGAGGGCTCAAAACCAGCAAAGCTGTCCTGCTTTTCAGTAGTGCAGCCCACCCGCAGTATGGCTGGAGCTGGTGAGCCTGAATGGATGGGGCACGTGGGAGAGGCAGCATGACCCTGCTTGGCTGGGCCGATCATATCACCCCTCTGTGTCCTGCTTCCACCCAGGGCAGGAGACCTGCCCTGCCCTCAGTGTGTGCCGAGAGGGGCTGGGGATGAGCTGGCTCTGCTGGGCAGGCTGCTTGTGGGTCAGCAAGTATAAAAGTGCTTGTACCACTTTTGTCTCCTTCCCTGAATTTGAACAAGGCTGTCCCTGTACAGAAGTGTAGATAGCTGGCCAGATAATAATTAACTGGGACAGGTATCCTAATAACTACCACTCCTGGGTGCTATTAGGGCAACGAAGCTGGTGAAGGGTCTGGAGAACAAGTCTGATGAGGAGCGGCTGAGGGAGCTGGGGGTGTTTAGCCTGGAGAAGAGGAGGCTGAGGGGAGACCTTATCGCTCTCTACAACTGCCTGAAAGGAGGCTGTAGTGAGGTGGGGGTTGGTCTCTTCTCCCAGGTCAGTAGTGATGGGACGAGAGGAAATGGCCTCAACCTGCGTCAGGGAGGTTTAGATTGGATATTAGGAACAATGTCTTTACTGAAGGAGTGGTCATGCACTGGAAGAGGCTGCCCAGAGAGGTGGTGGAGTCACCGTCCCTGGAGGCGTTAAAAAAACGTGTGGATGTGTCACTTGGGGACATGCTTTAGGAGGCCATGGGGGTGTTGGGTTGATGGTTGGACTTGATGATCTTAGAGATCTTTTCCAACCTTAATCATTCTATGATTCTGTTACACTGCCTGCACATAGCTTGATATGTGGGCAAAGAGGGGTGAGGGCTGGTTTTGCCCTCCTCTGGGTGTTCTGGGGAATGCCGAGTGTGTCCTGGCAGTGAAGGGTGGGTGTGCGCTGCCTTTGGGTATGGTGGTTTGTGAGGCAGCTGCTCTGCTCCCCTTCCCGGTCCGCAGAAAGCAGCCAGTGCTCTCAGAGGAGATATCTACCATGGGATGATGGATGTCCCATGGCAGTGCTGGCTGTTCTTGCTCTCTAGGCCCATCCTGGCGTGCTGGGCGAGGAGCGGAGGGATGGGAGGGCAGCTAAGCAGGGGACATGGCCTTGCGTGGTGTGGTTGTGAAGCTGTCCCGCTCCAGACGTGTGTGTGCACCCCGAAGTGGAGCAGTGCCTGCCTGTGCTTGGGGGTTTTTGGAGGTTGGACCTTTCTAGGGAGAATGCGCAGGCTGCAGCACGGGAGGATGTTGGGGTGGTGGGACGTGACCTGCCTTGGCACCGCTGTCAGCACCTGGCCCTGCCCCGGGGTGCTCCCCCTGCCTTCTGGCAGCTGCTGGGAGCTCTGGTGGTGCTGATAGCTTTGGCAAGTTTACACTGTTGATTTTGCCTCTAATGCCGACGTTAGGAAGCACACTGCAATAAATTAAGATGATGACTGGAGGAAAGCCAAAGCCTTTCCATGGCTCCTGCTGGAGTCACTCCCACCGGAGCGCTTAAGGTGTGAGGTGTCCCTCTGTGCCTCGGTCGGCTCTGGGCTGTGAGTTGGACTGAGATGGGTGCTAACAAGCATCCCCTGAGTTCCCAGGGCATATGCCTTGAGTAAATCAATCCATACACCTCTAAAATTGCAATTGCACAACTTAACAATGCATGGCAGCTTATCCTGGTGTAACTGCAAGATGAGCGTTGTAAAAGCTTGCAGCTGTAATAAACGGATCCTCCTGTAAGGACAGCGTTGTTCTTTCACACTGCTGCTGGTCAGTTTTTAACTGGGATGCTAAAAATAGTGAGTTTTCTTTAGCAAAGGTTACAGTCTGCTTTAAGGCTCCTGGTTAACAACATCTCTGCTCTTGCCAGCTCTTAGCCTGGCCCTGGCTGCCAGTGCGTCCCGTCCAGGCTGGCAGCGCTCCCAGCAGCACAGTCATGGCCAGGTCGTGTCCCCGTGTCGGTCCCCCTGTGCCATGGCTGCTGTTTGGTTTGGCCCCGGCTCTGTGCCCAGCATTGCTTCTCAGGCTCTGGGATTTCTGTAGCGAGCATGTGTGCTGTGCTGGGGACGAGCAAAGGTGAAAGCTGGGTGTCTGGGAGCCTCTGGGCATGCAGGACTTGTGGCTTGCCTGGATTTCACCCTCTGCTCAGCCGTGGTGGGGTCCTGGAGCTCGCCCTGCTGCAGGGGAGGATGCTAGATGCTCATTAGTCAAACAGCCTGCTGTCTCTCTTGCCTGTGAATTTGACTGGTGTGGCTTGGCTTTCTGGCTCATAGGTGAACTGATGAGCAGCGAAGCTATTTTCTCTTTTGGTATGTGTAGAGTTGCTTCATGGATTTGATTGTGGGTTTTTTGTGTGGTGTGAAATGGTGACAGGTCACCAGAGCTGGTGTGCAGCCTCTGATTGCTGCTGAAAGAGGGAGTGGTTGGATGGCTGAGGAAAATGAGCCATCCTGCATTAGACTCAGCCGTTATGGTAGAAAAACGCTGGAAGAGACTGGGGGGAGGCTGCACACCGCTGAGTGTCCTCCCTTCGTGATAGAGCGTGTTGTCTGAAGCAGCAGGGATGGTGATGGAGAGCCTGGCTGCAGCCCTGGAGCAGGGAGAGCCACAGAGGATGGTGCTAGCCTGGGGGAGGCAGCGGCTCCCTCCCATGGAGCCCCCCGAGTCACCCCAACACATGCTTGCACACATGTACGTGCATGATGTTGTTTAACAATTACTTTTTTCATGGTTCAGTCCTCATTAACTGGTATGTCTAGTTGCAGAGTCCTGCTGGGCTTTTGGGGGGCTGAGCTGTGTTTGGAGAGGAGAGACTCCCCTTCCCTGAGCTGTGCTGAGCCCCAGGAGCATTGTGCAGTGCTCTGTTTGCTCTGGAGACTGTATCCAGTCTCAGGTCACTGTCATTGCTCTGAAGGCAAAAAAAAAAAAAAAAAAAAAAAAAAACAAAAACAAACCAACAAAACCCGACAAAAAACCAACCCCCAAGCAAACACATTGTGGGTAACTTGGTAGCCAGGAAGTGAATGGTTTGGGAGTTAATGGCGTTTTTATCAGCACGCTTTGCTGTGTGCATTCATAGGCCAGCTTGTTGCCCAGGGCTGTGTTGATTTACTTGTCCAGTCCTGGTTATTGCACTTTGTTACTTTCCGGGGGCAATCAGCCTTAGGGAGGATGTTCGCAATGACCAGCCCTTTTCCTTTACTTTTTTCTTTTTTTTTCTTTTTTTCTTTGTTCTGGGAGTTGCTGTAATGGAGCTGAGGCTCTGTCAAGCCCCTTATCTTTCAAAGCATTAATCTCCAGGCATGGTGGAGGGCAGGGGCTCGTCCTGCGTGCCGGTGTGCAGCAGATCATATAGCTGGGGGAGATCTCAGTTGCTTGAAGGAGGCTGGCAGCTGTGGCTCCACTTGTGTCTCTTCCTGTCACTCCGAACTGCCGCTTGCCTTTGGGATGGATAACTCCTGTCTCCCAGGAGGTGTTCCTTGCGAGGTGTCCTTAGCAGCCTGATGAAATGTCCCTTGGTGCTTTCCTCGGGAAGAGGGTTAGGGCACTCAAATGGTGAAAACAAATGTTTCTCTCTCTCTCTCTCTCTTTTTTTTTTTAAGTCTGTTTATTGGAGCTGGCAGATTAAAGAATCACTGTTAATGAGGGTGTGGGGGAAGAGCTTTGGGTAGTGAGGCTGGTCCCTGCAGGGTTTTGCTTAGATAAGCAACTTTATAAAATCAGGGAGGACACCTGAAGCTTTGGGCTATTAATGCTAGATTTACTCCTAGTGCAGGTCAAAAAAAAGATAATTGTGTCTCATTACCCTCCAGTTTCTTACAGCAGCTCCATAGTGAAGGAAGAGCCTGAACAAACAACTGGCAAAGCAGTGAGATGCTTAGATTATGGCAGTTGCCTGGTGAGGAAGTTTGTGCTTGCTTTTAATCAGTGATGTTGGCTGTGTGGGGCCGTTTGGGGCTCAAGCTTGGCCTTGTCGGCCAGCTAATGCTGCCTGCTGCTGGGCTTGTCAGGAGGCAAGATCTAGAAGCAAAAAAAGTGAGAGATACATATACATATCTCCATCTTTTTTTAATACGTATTTTGTGTGCTAAGAGGCCACTGCCCTGGCTTTGCTCGTGCTTTGGTGCTTTATTAAGGGGAGTGATGTGTCTTAGACTGAGGTTTCCTGCCCTTTGGGCAATGGCCCGCTTCTCTGACCTGCAGCAGCGGGGAAAGGACATTAGCCTGGTACAGGTGGGAACCCAGGGCAGGCAATCCTCACCACTGGCACCATCGGCAGCCGCGGGGTGTTGGAAGAGGAGGCAGCCCTCCTTGCCTGCTGGTCCCTGGGACACCCACTGCTGCTTCAGGACCGCTTTGGTCTCAGGGGAGGCTTCCAGAGGTTTGGGAAGAAGTCCCACAACTTGTTCCTACCAGAGAAATCTTTCTGACACAGCAGAAATAAAAACAAAGAGCTCTTCTTCAGTGTTTACTTTTATTTTTAAAAGACAATAAGTGAGCAGATCGAGCTGCAGGCGGAAATGGTGTCTCTGAAGTTCAGGCTCTCCCTCCGCCCTTGTCAGGAAGCGCATGCTGCACGTGCACCCGGCTGGGATGTTTGTAGACAAAGAGTTTCTTGATGCTTTTTTTTTTTTCTCTCCCCCCTCCGGTTCCCTTGCCCATAGGCAAAGAGGATTTGCTTGCTTATGTGCTGGAGTCTTGCACGGAGCCAGGCTCTGTGTGCTGGGGGAGCACAGCTGTGCTAGGCTGCTTCTGTTAGCAGCCATTTGCCTTGGGTGGGGGGAGAGCTTCCCGATTTTTCTGTTTTCTTGGATCAGGGAATTAAATCGTCGCTGATGTGATGCTGATGGTGATGAAAACGAGGGGCTGAGGTGGCTTGTGGGCCCCTCCATCGGGCCATCCTTCCTCTGTGCGACTGACTTGGATGGAGCTTGCGCTTCCCGGCTCTGCCACAGCCTGGCTCAGTGGCCTGCGCACCCCCCGGTGCAGAATGAGTATGTAGCCCTGTTTCTTTTGCTCCTTTGCCATGAGCCCTTTGGGGTGCTGGGTGGTCCCCGGTGAGCTGCAGGGCTCTGCTGCAGTGTGTCGTGGCGATGGGCGTTTGTGTGTGGCTCGTTTGTGCCTGGTCTGGTCAGAAATTACTGCCTGCTGCTGAGATGCCCCTTTTCTCCTTTCACCAAAAAGAGATGCTGTAAGAGACCAAACTGAAAACTAAGGCATGTTCTTCTTCTGGTCATGTCAGTGAATGGGAATGTGGTTGGACCTGGGTTTGTGCTTGCTGGGCAGATAGCCCAGCCGGTCTGCCAGGACCATGTGCTCCGTCGGTGAGCTGTGCTCTTCCCTGGGACGTGTGGCTTCCAGGGTGCCTTGTTCAGGGCTGTCTGAGTTACGGTGCTTGCTTTCCTTGGAGGTGGTAGTTTTTCTCCACGTCTGCGGTGTCTCTTGCGTTCTGTGGCAAAGGATCCCAATTTGAAGTAAACCCCAGGCTGTGGGCAGCTCTGTGGTGCCAGATGCCCCTTGCAGCAGCTGTGACCGAGCTCAGGGGCCGTGTCCTGATGTGGTGCTGGGGACAGGGCTGTTGCCAGGGCCATGGCTAGGAAGTGGACAGAGAGAATTTGTGTTTGTGCAGAAAACAGCATGCAAAGGCTCTTTCATACAGTCTGTGACTGTCGTATCGTGGTACAGTCCCGGCTCTTCCGTGGGCCAATCCCCCCTGAAGACCTTCAGTTGAGGTCTGCAGCCTCTGGAGCCAGCGGTCGAAAGCAGAGGGCTGTCTGCCTTTGCGAGGGGGAGGTAGGCATGACTGCTGGCTGGGAACAAAATGGAAGAGCTGCTGCTGTTTTGGGGAGGTGGTGATGCAGCCCAGCCTCCCTGCATCTGCCTGGGGTGTGGCTGGCACTGCAGCTCCCCATCCTAACAGGCTGCTGGGTGCCTGGGATGGCCTGCTCCTTCCTTGCCCTGCACAGGGAGCGACTCTATCTTGCTTTTAACGAGTTTCCTCCCATCCCATCAAGCTGGCAGGGAAGGGAGTAGCTTGTTCCTGAGCGCTTGCCAGTCCTAACAGGGTGAGTGTTTGCATGTCATCCAGAGAGACCTGGACAAGCTGGAGAGGTGGGCCTGTGACAATCTCATGAGGTTCAAGGCCAAGTGCAAGGTCCTGCACCTGCGTCGGAACAACCCCCAGTATCAGTACAGGCTGGGGGATGAAGGGATTGAGAGCAGCCCTGCGGAGAAGGACTTGGGGGTACTGAGGGATGAAAAGCTGGACATGAGCCAACAATGTGTGCTCGCAGCCCAGAAAGCCCATCGCATCCAGGGCTGCATCACAAGCAGCATGGCCAGCAGGTCGAGGGAGGGGATTCTGCTTCTCTGCTCTGCTCTGGTGAATCCCCGCCTGCAGTGCTGGGTCCAGCTCTGGGGTCCTCAGCGCAAGAAGGACATGGAACTGTTGGAGCAGGTCCAGAGGAGGGCCACAAAGATGATCTGAGGGCTGAAGCACCTCTCCCGTGAGGACAGGCTGAGAGAGCTGGGGTTGTTCAGCCTGGAGAAGAGAAGGCTTCTGGGAGACCTTGTTGCAGCCTTTCAGTACTTAAAGGGGGACTATAGGAAGGATGGGGGCAATCTCTTTAGCAAGGCCTGTTGTGACAGGACAAGGGGTAATGGCTTTAAACTAAAAGGGGGTAGATTTAGACTGGATACAAGGAAGAATTTTTTTACAATGAGGGTGGTGAAACCCTGGCCCAGGTTGCCCAGAGAGGTGGTAGATGCCCCATCCTTGGAAACATTCCAGGTCAGGTTGGACGGGGCTCTGAGCAACCTGATCCGGTTGAAGATGTCGCTGCTCACTGCAGGGGGGTTGGACTAGATGGCCTCTAAAGGTCCCTTCCAACCCAAACCATTCGATGATTCTATGGACTTTGCGGCAGTCCCAGCTCCTGCTGATCAACAGCATGGAGGGGAGACTGGAGTAGAGCAGGGCTGTGTCTTCCCTACCATGGCAGGGCTGGAGAGTGGCAGGCAGCCTTTGCCTGCTGCAGAACCTGGCTATCGGCTCCTGCCTCTGAGCTCCCCCAGATGCCTTTGCCTCCGCGGGGCATGGGGTTAATTCCTCTTCTTAGACTCCAGCTTGGGATCCCCTGGGCTGGCACAGCAGGTCCTGCCAGGTCCTGGTACTGCCTGCTCTGCTCTTGGGGAGTGTAAACCATAGCAGACCAGCAGCTTTCTCGAGCCAGAGTACCCTTTGATCTTACCCTGGGGAGCAAAGCCCAGCCTCTGAGGGGAAAAAGTGCTTTAAAGGGTGTGTGTGCAATGCTGTCTGGCTAATGTCTTGCCTTTCTGCTGTGGTTATTAAGGGGGATGTTGTGTTGTACGGTCCCATAAGTACCTGTCCATAGGGAGGGACATGGACAAGTGCATCCCTGCTCCCTCTCTGAGCTGGGGGAGACTTTATAACTGGCACTAGTCCTCATCTGCCAGGTCCCCACCTTGAGCTGGCCTGTGTCTATAGTAAGAGTTTATGGCATTGCTCTTAATCCATGCGAGGTGCTCACCTGAAAGTATATTGCTGTCATCCTTGTCTTTCCCAGCTGTCTGCTATTGGAAAGAGCGAGGGGATTTGGCAGCTTGGGCAGCTCCTTTAAGGGCTGCAGGGCTGTGCAGTGCATGGGACATCAGTGCTGTCCCCGCCTGGGGACATGGGGCTGCTCCCCTGCCTCTGTTAGCATGGAGGATGGGGTTTCCCCTTGGGCCTGACTTGGCGTGAAGCTTTCCCTTCTTCCATGGCATCCATGTGGTTGCACTGGCAAAGGGGCAGGCTGCCGGGAGGGAGCAGGGAGAGCTTGGCCAGCGTACTGCTGGGGATGGGAAGTCCTGCCCTGGGCCAGCTCCTGCCAGCTGGTCTGGGGCAGGCTGGCTGCGGAGGTTGGCATGGCTGTTTCTTCCTTCTCCAGTTTGCAAGTTGGCGTGCAAACGCCCGAGCAGTGAATGTGTAACTCTAGCTTCCTTCTGATTGAGGTGCTGATTTCATGGCAAATTCAATAGTTAAGGGCACAAAACTCTTTCAGTGACTATTAAAAGCAAGAACAAACAAACAAAGTCAACTGAAGCTCCCAGGAATTCTTGAATGGCCTGTAAAGGGGACTTTCTTTCCTTTTCTTTGAAGGAACCTCCTGAAGCTGTTTATTTCCGTACTCTTCTTGGCTGTGTTTTATGCAAAAAAGTCAGAATCATTAATGTAAAAATCAGCAGTTGCCAGGCCAATGATCCTCACTCTGCCAATATTGCACAAGATTTGGCTAAAAATGTAATGACTTGAAACTGTATGAGCTAAACTCTCTTTTGAGAAAAGTGTGAATGTTTCTGTAAGGGAACCTGCGTGGGCTGCTGGGAGGGTTTGCATCTCTGGCCATCGGGGCTAATGTCCTGGTGTATGAAATAAATCCCCTTCTGGGAAGCAGCTGCTGCAAGACCACGGGACTGAAACTGCAACGAGCATCCTTTTGGTCCTGTGCGCATCTGTAGTGTTTTACCTTGTTTGACCAAATGATTCCCCAGGTCCTGTGACAGCACTGGAAAAGTGGAAAAGAGTAACCCAAGTTTTGTCGCGCTGGAGTTTCGCTGCCGTTTGGCTCCTTCCTGCAGTGGCAGCGCACTGGCAGCAAAAGGGAGCCTTTTCCAAGGTCTGCTTGTGCTCAAGCACCCTCTCTGCAGAGGGGAAAAGCCTGTTGGCTCTCAGGAATCAGAAGAGTGAGGGCTCATAGCTCCCTGGGCGCACCCTTCTCCAGCTCGTGGAGGAAGAGGAAGGACCCGGGGGCCCTCCTTGGCCCCGGGGACCACAGCTGCTCACTGGGCTGTGCTTGGATGAGTTTCTGAGAGCAAACCCATAGCTGAAGATGCTGAAACACACTCTTGGCAAAAGAAGAAGCAGAATCCCACCCTGAGCTCCTTCTGGGTCTGGCTGTAGAGGGCAAAAGAGTGTTTTCTTTCCATTCAGTGAGAATTTCAACTGCATTGTCCTGGTGGTGGAGGAGATGCGTTACTGCAGTAAAATCTGGCTTTGCATGGGCTGGGGAGGAGGGCCTGGAGCCTCTCCTTCCAGCCCCTGGGCAATGGCTGCTACAGTTCCCTATCCACAGCCACATGTGGATTTTGAAGTGTTCGGTGCTCACAGAAGCCTGATACATATAGTGCCAGCTCCTCGCACTGTAGCGGTGAGCTGTGTTAGCATGTGTGTGGCAGTAAGAAGGATTTTGCCCTCAGATGGGCTCTTCTTGGGGTGCCAGCGACGGGCCATGACAGAGGTCATGAGCACAAACTGAAACAGAGAATTGCAATTAAACACCAAAGATGTTCTATTACTGTGAGAATGTTTGAATGCTGGACTAGGCTGCCCAGAGAGGTTGGGGAGTCTTGGAGATATTCAAAACTCAAGTAGACATTGTTCTGGGCAGCCTGCAGGAGCTGGCCCTGCTTGAGCAGGGGGTTGGACCAGGTGATCTCCTGAGGTCCCTGTCACTCTCAGCTGTACTGTGATCTTCATTCCTGAAACACCAGATGAAGCTGGCTCCTTTGGCTGCCACGGTTTAAGGAACAACTCCAGCTGCATCTGCTCTTTGCCTTTTGCTCCTCATTCATTGCCTGAGGTGGGAAGGAGATGAAATGGGGCTGTAACGGCTCAGCAGCTCAGGTCCTGTGTGTCTGCTGTCGCTGGTGTGTGGGGCAGAAGTGGTGATGTGATGGGAAACCTTCCTCTTCATGGTGAGCTGGTGGCTGGACAAAGCACTGTCTGGAGGAGCCTGGCAAGGGAAGGGACTATCGCAGGGTGCCCAGTTCCCCTCACTGTTGTCCTCTGCCTACAACAAACCTCCCTCCTCAGCAGGGAGGGAAGAGCAGCAGAGATGGAAGAGCAGAGCAGCTGGGAGAGGAACGATGAACAGTCTCCTCTTTGGTTCTGGCCAGGATGCCCTCAATGGCACTGGGAATTACATGTGTAGTCTCATCCCATTTGCTGCACTCTCTTTGCCTACATTTTCCCTTTTAGATTCTCTGCAATCTGCTTGACTTCTATGCAGAAGTTTTCTTCCAGACTTGCTTCTTTGTCAAAAATTTGCTGCCTCTGCTATACCTCTCAAGCCTGAGGATGACCAGCTTTGCTTTAGATTTGCAGGCAAACCAGGGAAGAGCATCCCTTGGCTGAGAGGTGTTAGTTTAGAAAGTAAGGGGGGAAAACAGTTTTGTAATTAAATGCCTAACCCTGTCCTGCATTCTGGATGATGATAACAGTGCTGCTGTGTTGTGAGGTCAACCAGGAGGGGCGTGCATGACATTTTCTTCCTTTTGTAGGTCATTTTAAGGTAAATCAGAGCGCTGCTCTGCAGGCTTGACTTCCCAACACCTAATTTGTCCAAGTGATTCTTAATGTTGGGTAATGAGCTGGAAGATTTGCCCAGTGCTTAAGGGCAAGCCCTATTATCTGTGTCAGAAATAAAACTTCCCTGGCATCTTTCTCCATGTCAGACACAGTGATTAGAGCCTTAACTACTTGGCTGAGGTTGTGGTCTCCAATTCACAAGCAGAAAAATATTTCTAGCTGAAAGTGGCGTTTCCAGGCTTTGACCTGACAATTGCCCTGGATTTTGCAAGATTTTGTGAGGGTAAATAATTTTTGGCCAGATGCTTTCTGCTGCTTTAGCAACCACAGCTGGAATAGGAGCAAGGGAAAGTAGTTCCCTTGGTCACGTGTATTAATACAAATTCAGAGGCACAGGCCTGGCTCAGTGAGAGCAGGTTTCCTGATTAGCAGGTGTGACTGAGGATGCAGTTCAAGTATTTCTTTTGCATCAGTGTCCAGCTCTAGTGAAGCAAAATAATGATTTGCAGATAATGTTCTTTGTTGTGTTCCCCCCCCCCCATTTGCCTTGAATATAAATGCTGAAGCAGACAGCAGTTACACGGTGGAGACTGAATCCAGGCAGTCACTTGTCTGAATTTCAGTGATGCTGAAGACCAGCAGCCACCTTTTTCTGTCTATCACAGGGTAAATCTGCAACAAGCCGCTTAGTGATATGCACATTAGGGTTTGGAGGCTAAAAGCAAAGGCGCCCTGAGCTGAAACAGGTGAAAATGGAGCAATGTTGTGATATGGCAGAAAAAGCACTGAGATGCTGCTTTTTAGTGGGGGAGTTTTTCCTCTATTATCACTAATGAAGAAAGACTTTATGCTGAAGCTTTCTCTCCTGATAGCTTTTCGCACTTCCCTGTCCTCCCTGGGTTTTGCTACCAATATGGCTGTGCACAGCAGCCGTGAGCATCCTCCCAGGTCTGGTGGGCACTGGGCTTGTAGCTTGCATCGTGCCACGGGAGGTCTTGAGGGCTGTGCTCTGGGAGGGGCTTGTGGCTCCCCCAAGGCTTGTGTGTGCTGTGCATCCTGGTGCATTAGCTGTTACCCTTGAATAGTAAAGGCTTCACCCTGTGATGGTGTCTGCTGATGGTCTTACCCCATTTATTCCTTTTCCTTCCCATTTCCATGTTCTTCTCTGTCATGGCAGGCCCGCCCAGAGCCAGGAGAGCCTGTATGTGTGGTGGTGGTGGTTTTTTTCTTTTTTTTTTTGTTTTGTTTTCTTTTTCTCCCATAGGGTGACCGATCCACACTAGTTCCCTGCTTCTGGTGGAGGGTTTCTTTTTCCCCAGTAGTTCATACTTCTGCCTTGGCTTCTGAATGGGGCATTTGATCTCCCTACTATACCAGGTTGCAGGCTAATGAGAATATGTCCATGTAATAATAAATGAACGTCAGCATGGCAGCGAGTAAATGCATTGGGCACTCTTGCCAAGCTATGCATATCTGCTGAGGTCAGTAGGAAGCACTAACATATTTTGGCTGCTAGTGCCAAATAAAGGGGGAAGGAGGATATATGAAAGTAAAAGCCCGTAGTTCTTGCTCACACATCTATTTTTTACTGCTGAATAAGAAATTAATGTAATCCATTAGCTAATGTAATCCATTATCAATCCAGTGACTGATAATCATCTAGAAAGAGGACAGCACATCCCAGTTTAACGTCAGAGGTACCAAGCAAATGAAGGAAGGTTTGCCTCCTCACTGTGAGTGTGCTCTTACACCAGTGTGCCCAGGCTCATGGCTGCTAGGATCCCTTAAACTGGGCTCGTTGCTCAGGCCTGAGGAATGAGATGAACCAAAGCCATCCCATCCGCATGGGTGGGACTGTGCTGGACCAGATCACTCGGCGGTTCTCAGCCCTGTTTGGGTGGGAAGCGTGTCTCCTCTGGGCACATGGGTGTCCTCCTCTGCAGGGCTCAGGGTGTCGCTTACCTCTCAGTTATGTGCTGATGATGTGCTGGGCTCCATACATCTCGCTAATGGGCAGGGTCTCCATCTCACTCCCTTCCAGAGGTGCAGGGTGGCTAGCGATGGTGGAGTGCGGAGGTCTGCACTGTGGCGCATGATCTCTTGGCTGCCGGGAGCTCTAGAGCTGCTGCGGACCCTGAGGCAAGGGGCGGGATGGACCTTGTCAAAGGGTGAGTTGGGGCTGTGCCACGCTCCCTGTCTTTCATTCACTAAGGCTTGGTAGGGGCATAGGTGTGCTAGTGTTTGGGGGACCCGAGTCGACGCCTGGCCCTCCAACGTGAGCATTTGGCGTGCACAACACCTTTGTTTAGTTTTCATGTTACAGAGCAAAGCTCTGCCCACTGAGAGAGGTTGTGTCTCACCGCATGGATGAGTGGTAAATGCCACGACTGAGGGCTTGCAGCCTTTCCCCACCTTTCACCATTTTCATGCAGCCTGACAAACACCTGCCAGTACCACAGCTGGATGCAGCACTCACGTGTAGTGGTGGGAGCTGTGGGGAGTGCTGGGCAAGCGGTTTCTTTTTTATTTGGAGTAATGCAGTGTGAACTAGCTGTGACTAAGGTGTGAATTACAGGGTTTGTACCAGTAGTGAAAACCTGGTACGGTACTGTCAAACCTGACTGTTTCACTGCAGCAGTGGTTAAATATGTATATTTAATCTTGGTCCATTATGTCAGCTTTCCAGAGTGAGGGCTATGTAAAGAAAAAATTCTTCCTGATTCCCTTTATATCTGGTCTTGTTTTTCCCATTAAGTTGTGGGGAGGATTTGCCTTTTCAGGAAGATTCCCCTGGGAATTGTGTCCTGGGCTGGGCTGTCCTGGCTGTGCAGAAGCCCCTTAGTGGCTGCCGTTAAATGCTTCTGACCTTTAAGAGCTTTAAGACCTTTAAGAGGTGTGCTGAGATCACCCGAGAGTGGTCTCATGGCTGTGGAGATAAGTGACATGGGCATGAGGGAGGATAGCTGGCTCGCTGCAGGCAGGAGGGCTGCTCTCATCCCAGAGCTGGGGAAGAAAGGAAATGGGAGAAAACCTGTTGTCCTTGGGGATTTGTCTTTCTGCATATGGAAATCATTGCCGGCAGGGATGTGAAGTTCAAGTGCTGGGAAGGGAAAGGATGGGCCAGGTCCAAGGGCAGAAGTGCAGACCCTGCTTGGCTTACCCCTGGGCCGGGATGCTTTTGAGCCCTCAGCTCTCTGCTGGTCTGGGGGCAAAAGAAAAACACGGGTCATAAATGGATTTAAGCTGGGATGGGTCAAACCCCTCTTGGCTCAGTCTTCCTGTTGCTATGAGTGTGCATTCGTGGACCGGTGCTGCGTGCTGAAGGTCCTTGCACGAGGGAGAATCTGTGGTGGGACCCCCAGCTCATCTCACGTGGGGGGCAGGCAAGAGAAAGGGAGCGTCGGAGGCGTCTGCTGTCATCTGCATGTGGATTAGGACCATCGAAGTGAAAAGCAGCCAAAGCACGGACTCCAGTCATTGAGCTATTTAGTCTTCTCCCCAAAGCTAACTTTGCCTTTGCAGATACAAAGGCTGGTTTGTCTCCCCCACCTTGGCAGGGCTTGCCATCGGCTAACGTTGCCTTGTCCTCCACAGGCTCACGGAGCCACAGATGGGCTGGGGTGAGCGGCCTCTCAATGCCGGGATTGTTTGAGGCTGCCCCCACCTCTCCTGGGGGAATGGGCAGGGTGTGCTTGCCATGCCCCCCCCCACTGCCCTGCTGCTGCCTCAGCCTGCTCCGGGTCCTCAGCACCCGTGAGCTAGGCAGCGCTGGCGTGGCACAGAGCTGTTGTGTTGGGTCCAGTCCTGCTGCCTGTCTGTCCCTGATGGACTCCTTGGTCCTGCTGGGAGCTGTCTCCTGGGTGTCCACCGTCTCAGAGCAGGGCGGAGGATTCATCCAAAGGGCACATGGTCTGGGTCAGATGGACATGCGCTAACCTCAGCCTTTGCCATGTGCACTTCAGCCACATGGGTGAGAGAAAGCGGTGCTGTGTTTCCTCACTCCAGCAAGGCTTTGGTGCTCTCAGCACGGGACAGAGGGATGGAGCCCCTTGAGGGGTGTGAGGCCTCCAGGTAAAGGGACCAACCCTCTGCACTTCCATTCCCTAACTCCCAGCCTTCCTCTGGGCTCCATGTATGTCTGAAAGTGCAGAAGAAGTTGGAAAAACCAACCTGTGAGTAGTAAAGGGACAAGCTGGAGGTGCCAGAGCAGGGAAGGGAGCTTGGTAGTGGATGCAGCAACTGCATGCAGTCTGTTCTCTGAATGCAAGTATGGACTGCAGGGTGCTGAGCAAATTAAACTGAAGGAAGAAATGAAGTGATGTGATGTTAGGGAGAGCTGCTGAGCAGGCTGCCTGCCAAGGATGCAGTCTTTGTTACTGGTGCAAGAAGAGGTCGCATAAAGCCGTGGAGTCGGAGGTGGGTGCAGCAGGGGCTGTTTCCCTTTCCCAGTTCCTGGCACCCTCCCTCTTTGGGTCTGCTTGTGAACACCTCCTTGGGGCTAGACCTGTTGCCTAGAGGGTTGCAGTAATGGTGGTCAGGGGTTGTTTTAACATGTGTGAGCAAAGGGGAGAACAGGTTTCTATGGGGTCCCTCCCCCCCAGGCTCTTGCCAGGCTCTTACCAGGAGTCTGGTCCCTCTGTGTTTCCTTCCTGCGCATCCCGGCTCCGTGGGGACAGCTTGGGGGGGGTGTGTCTGGCAGCTGTCACTAGAGTCCTCTATCCCCTCTTCCATGCTCCCACACTGGAATTTCTGGCTGAACTCTTTCACGGAGAGATGGGAAACTGCAAGCACTGGCGCTGTCCCCGATCCCCCACGTAGCCCTGCTGCTTCCCAGATGGGAGTGGGAGGAGAGGAGGGCAGCACGGCAGGGAACAGCAGGAGCAGGAGACTGGGGCTGCTGCGGGGTGGGTCCCTGCCGGACCGTGGGTCGGGTCCCCACGGCGTGCGGGGTGGGGGACGCAAGGGCAGTGCGGCACCGCTGCTCGCCCGGCTGCTGGTACCCCGACCTCCCACCGTGCCCTGGCCCCCGCGCCCTCCCTGCTCCCCAGCTCGGGGTGCTCTTCCCACAGCCCCACATCCTTCGGGGCGGCCAAATACCTACACCTATCTCAGGAAAGATCCATCTTCTTAAACAATTATTCATCTTTACAAGGGTTGTCTCCTGGGGAGGACAGATTTAGTGCTTTTTGAGCATCAGATACAGCTTTTACCAAAGGGAGCATCTGTCACCCAGCACCTTGGGATAGCTGCTGCTGTCTTTTGGTGGGGCACCGTGGCTGCAAACCTGCCTGCAGGTTTGCCTATCGGGCACGGTGATAGACGGTACCGCATGAATGGGCTGCAAGGGGCTTCACGGAGGGCTGGTCTTCCTTGTTGGTGCTGTGAAATGTGACGTTCCTGGGGCTTTTCCTGCATGCTTCATCCCTGGGTTACGGCTTTGGGAAAAGGGGGAAAAAAACCCAGACCACTGCAGAAGATGGCAGTTAAGAAATCAAAGGCACTGAAGTGGGAGGGACATAACAAATATAATTGTCATAGGGTACTTTCCTCTCTGCTTTGGAAAAATGAACTGTGTGAGATGGAGAGAGACGCTTCACACAAAAATTTTCTCTTTGGCGATGAGAGAAGGCAGCTGTGGTGTCAGCCCTCGTCAGGATGACAAGATGTGATTCTCATCCAAGCTCTTCCTTTGGAGGTGCTGGCCCTGGCTGGGCAAGGCAGAGCAGAGTGCTAATCCCTTGGAAATGAACAGGAGACAGAGCCCTAAGGTTCTTTTTTTCTTTCCTTTTCTTTTTTTCCCAGCCTTCCTTGTAGCTCTGACCTAGAAATTCCTCACTCCATTTGCTGAGCTGGCTTAGTTAAAGACTTGACTAATTTCTGGAGGATTAATTATTCAGTGAGTATGGGGAGGGTGGTTAATGTCTGCTCCCAACTCTGCGGGTAAGCCAGGCGCCTGCTGGCCCGGGGGGCCCAGCTGGGCGATGGGTGCTGGCCCTTCCCCAGAGAGCGCCTGCCGCAGAGCTCCCCCAGGACTAGGTACATCTGCTGCGCAGGTACATATCGGGGAGCACACCATGATGTATTTCTGTGTGTTCCTCTGGCCCTTTGCTTGCTTTCACTCCATTTAAGCAGGAAGCCAAATTCTGGCTCCGTGGTCTTCAGTGACATGTTTTCAACTTGTGCTGCTGGAGTCCCTGTCACTGATGACCCCCAGGCCCCGTGTCAGCTGCACCGTTGCTCAGCCTGTTTGGGATGGGCTCCTCTGCCTTGGCCAGGGCTTGCACAGAGGGCCTTGGCCGCAGGGGTCTCCGGAGTCCCCTGGAGAAGGTGTGTCGGCAGTAGATCTGCAGAGATCTGGTGATGGTGCTGGGGCTTGGGGAATCCTCGGCCTCTGTCTGGTGGGATGCATCCTGCTTGCTGGCCCGTCTGGGGCCACTTTGGAGGGAGCATGCAACAAGCTACAGTTTGGGTAGTACTTGTTCCTTTAAAACCACACTGTTGTGCTCAGGATAATTCCTCAGATGTGCAGTGACAGCAACTATTTTTCAGGTTGCAAATAGCTACGTGCCCTGGAGAGTGTATAAAGGAATGTATTTCCTTGATCTCCACAGGCTCTTGATGCGCTGGTGAAAGCGGATTCCCTGTTTAACAGCAAAGTAAGGACAGTTTAGCAATTTCATTCTTTTATGTGCTCCTCTGCTTTCCCTATGGTGTTTTAGGAGGACACACAATTGAGAGGCAGGCAGCAGCAGCGTGGGTATGTCAGACAGTGCAGCTGGTGCTTTCGGACCCATCGCTGTGGGTTTACTCGGATGCTTGGCCCTATGCTGCAGTCGTGGGAAGATGGTGGTGCAACTCGCAGCCTTGCTGGACCTGCTGCAGCTCTGTCACAACGCACCTGGGGTGAACGTGTGCTTCTCAGGAGAGTGCTTATGTAGAATGGTTTTGCTGCTGTCTGTTCCTCTGTGTAAGGGGTTTTGGCAGAAGGCAGCACTTGTCCTGGACACCTTTGTACCCGTGACGGGTGTAGCTGTGCCAGGCAGAGCCTGGTCCACTGATGGCATCCTGTAAACCCACTTTTTAGAGGGAACTAACAGAAACTTTTGCTTCCATGACTGGGTGTGAACTGGCAGGTTTGCTGGTAGTGACCATAATGCTTTTTGTTTGGCAGAATCGTAGCAATAAACAGTAAATGATTTAATTAATAACCTGCAAGTAGCTGCTCACCAGCTGAGCTGTGGGATCTGCCTGTGCACTCACCCCTAAACTGAGGGGAGCTGCCAAAAAGCACCGGTGTTCAAGCTGACACATTTAACTAATAAATAGCCTGGGCAGAGCAGAAGCATGCAGGTGCTAGCACTGGCTTGCTGGGCTGCAGTGACCCGGCTGCTGAAGCTCACCCCAAAACTGGCCATTTTCACAGGGCGCTTTGGCAGAATGCCATGCGGTGGGGCAGGCACTGTGGCTTTGGAGGGGGTGTTTCTCTGGTGGAGCCACAGCTGGTGCTCTTAGCAGAAAAAAACTGGGTGGGGAAATCAGAGGATGTTCATAAGCAGCTGCTGTCACCCTGCTCCTCCAAAAGGTCCAGCTAAAGTGCAGTGCCATGTAGTCTGCCCGTGTCTCCTGCACGGACTGCAAGAGTTGGTGTTTCAAACCAAGTCATCTTAGGCGGTCCACAGGCACCTCTGTTTTCCAAGTCGCCATTGGAGTTTGGGAATTTGTGGGCATCTTTGCTTTGATCAAAGCAACTATGAATTTTAGCTTTTATTTCCTTCTGTAAGTCCACCTTCGGCTGGGTCCTGCAGGAGCTTCTATTCAATCTTCTGAGCCGTGAGGGGTTTAAAGGGGGTGAGGAAGGTTTGGGAGAGTACGTGAGAGGCTCAGCTTCACCCTGCAGTGGGAAGCTGGGAAGATCTGGAGTGGGGCAGTGAGGGGAAAATGGGTGAAGGATGGTCTGTGAAGGAGGGCCCTACGGGTGCAACACCTCTGTCATAGGTCAGCATGCAGGACTCTCATGGAACCTCTTCTGATTTAATGCACAAGTGTGTGTACCTTATAATGCATGTGCCAGGCTGCTGGGCTGTGTTTATGGAATTGAGCTCAGCCCTGTGGCAGACCATGGGGACCAATACTGCAGAGTTTTGCTTGGCTGCATAGGATGTCCCCAGAGCCAGGCTGAGACTGTTGAATGACCTTCCCAGGGAGCAAAGCACTATGGCAGTGAAGGTGGTGGAGAGAGCTGCTTCAAGCAGCATGTGGGAAGCAAACGCCACCAAAGAGGCTCACTGCAGTGGGGTGTTATCCCACATGTGTCCAAGCTTGTTGGGAGGATGGGGAAGCTCTGTGGAGACGTGCCGATCGCCTGCCCTGCATGTTTGAGAAGGTGCCTGGATCTCTGTGGCGTGGAGGCTGGTGCAGCATCCGAACCAACGCGTTCCCTTGGAAAGGAGCAGGAATTGGCAGCTGTAAGTCCAGAGAGCAGCCCAGCAGTGCCAGGCATGCAGGTGGCTGCCCTTTTGTGGCTAATGCTCTGGGCCACACTCAGGACCTGGCCGTGCATCCGGGGTCCATGCTGAATGAATTCGGGGGTCTCATCTCAGGTTCCCTGGGAATATTATCTCCAGGTGCATCTTGCTGCATGGATGGTTTTGCTATACAAAAGGGCTCTGCGGATGCTAATCCACGCTCTGCTATGCAAGCAGTTTCCCTGCATCTGTTTCCTTTGGTCAAGTCTGAGGTTTTACTGAGCAGGCTCCGTTGCGGTGAGGCTGCTGGACGCTCTGAGGGAATGTCAGAGCTGAACTGAATGTAATCAGTGCTGCTGCCTGCAGCACAATACTGCAGCTTGGAAAGAGGCACTTGCTACACCCTGAATAATGCTGTATTAAACCGTAGTTATTCCCAAAGAGTAATAAGATGCTTTAGCATGTGGTGTTCATGGAGCCTGTGCTCCACCAGTCCGGCTGGCCCTGGCTGAGGAAGCACTAGCTAATACTTTTTATTCCCAAAGTGCCAAGGTGCTGCCACCTCTGGGGAGGGGGGACTGGTGTGTCCCTCACTCTTTCTGGAAAGCAGGTCCCTGTGAAGTGTCGAAAGTCTCCTGCTGCTCCCGGCCTGGGGCCGTTTGCCCTGCTCCAGAGGCCTCGCCAGCCCCTGGATGCCAGCAGGAAATAGTGCGCAATTGCTGCTGAGTGTTGTTTTACTCCTTCCCTTGGAAGCAGGGAGCATCTCACTCTCCGCAGGCACACGGTATGGCCGTGTCTGCACATTTGCTTTACTGCTAATAGAGCTGCTGCTTTGCCCATTGGTTCCTTTAGCCAGAAAGGGCTCACGAGAGCAACTGCAGCTTTCCCTTTGCTCCACAGAGCCTGTTTAGTTTGCACGTATTGCTGCAATGATTGCTGGATTTCATCAGATGAGAGGCGCGTCTTTCTTAATAGCCTGTGTAATTTCTTCCAGAGGGACACATTGCATTAAATCTTTAATCCAGCAAGCTGCTAAGGGAGCACACTCAGACTCCGTGCATGTGCTATTGATCTCTTACACAACCCTAATGCTACCCCAGAGGCTTTACCCTTTGGAGTGGCTGGAGCTGGCACAGATAGAGCCTTTGGAGGGGAGCTGGGGTGGCAAAGGGCTGTGTTGCTCCTCTGCTTTCTCCCTGTCCTTTGCTGTAATATGTTGTGTGCCAGGGAAGGCAGGTTCCTCTCTGTGCTGTGTGTACTCAGGTCACATCAGCTGGGGTCTGTGCAGTGTGAAATAATGTGCATAGGAATTGAGACACGGTGTTGTAGGACTGCTACCAACAGCCCTGTTCCAGCTAGTCACTTCTGCCTTTGATTTGTTTTCTTCCCATCCTCAAAAATCCCTGCTTGCCCCATTTTCTTGAGTTTTCAGGGTTGCAGGCTGTTGTTTTGAATAGCTTTTTTTTTATAAAAGGCCTTTTGAAAATCAGCTGGTGTGATGCTGAGCCCGATGCTGCCTGTGCTGCTCCGTGGGCAGAGCCCAGCTGTGCTGGGGCAGGGGAGAGGGCTGTGCTGGTCTGGCTCACACTGCCCTATCCTACTTTTACTGAATTGACTTCTAATGTTGCCTTCTGCTGTGTGCCCTTGCTTGCTCTGACCTTTTCTTCCTTGCTCTCCCTTGCTTTCTGTCCTCACATCCCTCTCTGCAAGGCAGGAGTAATTTGGGAGGAAAGCCTCGTTCATTTTTCATGCTCAACCACCAGTGCAGCTGTTGACTGTGCTGGCAATTGCCTTTGATATACATTTACAGAGACAGTGACCTGTAAGAGAGTAAATCAAAGACTGAAGCTAGTGCCTGGGGTGTACCTTAATATGGTATAATCTCCCCTTCTGTTCCTCTGCACATAGTAGGCAGATAACAAAGACACGTCTGCAAATCGGACAGAGTTCAGCCATGGAATGCAGCTTACTTGTGGGGGTTGAAGGTGACTGGGACATCTTCAGATTTGGGAGGCTGGAAGAAGGTATATTAAGCCTGGACTTGCAGAGCTTAGCTCCTGTAGCTGTAGTTCTGCATGAGGCCTGTCTGTTGATGAAGATGATGGTTTGCGTCTTTGTTTTATTTATTTTTAACTTTTTTATTTTCACGTTATGTACCTTTATTTGCACCTTGGTGCCTTGAAAATATCTTAGTTCTCAGGATCTCTGTGTGCTTGTGTGGCGGGGCTCTTGGGATGCCAGGACCTAGTCTGGGGCCAGAAGAGCCCTGTCCCTTGTCCTGCTCCAAGGCTGAACTTGCTGCCCACTTATCAAGATGATTCAGAGAGATTTGGGCCATGACCAGATCTCACAAGCAGTGGTATCTGATGTGGCAGATCAGCCCCACTGGTGATGCTTGGTACAGACATCGACATTCCACTCCTCTGGGCTGATGAAGTGACTGTAATGTGAAAGCTGCTCAAATTGCCAGAGCTGCCCTATTATCAGTTAATCTTATTCCTGAGCCCTGTGGGACTTCTTGTGCTGTTACAAGTGCATTCATCCATGAAGCTTTCGCAGGTCTGGCTGCTCTGATTGCAGCTCACATCTCCGCTTATCTTGGCCAATACTGGCCTGCAGCAGATGTGTGCAGTGAAAACATGGCCTGCTTGGTATCCTCTGCTAATTCCTGCCTTCACTGCTTGTTTTAAATTTTTCCTGCTCCATGAGCTAGATGCAGAGTGACCTCTCCAGCCCCAGAGTGACCCCTCCAGCCCCATCCCACTCTGTTTGTGGCCAAATCTCTTGGTAGAGCCAGCAAGGAAGCCCAGGGCATGGCTTGCCATGTACCACTGTGGTGCCTGGTCCTGCCAAGGCTCCCATAGCAGAGGGGGAGCACATGTTTCACTGCAGATGGAGGAAAAACTTGGCTTTGTTTGGAAAACAAATGGCTGGAAAGACACAGCTGAGTTGGAAACATCCCCCAGCTTGGGCAGAGCCTGGAGCTATTACAGTGAAAAAGTACCAGATTATTTTTTGCAGCTTGAATGCCGCAGACCAACACAGGGTGGCCTGTGGCCATCGCGGGTGCTGGTTGCCTGTGCTTGTGTGGCCCTGTTCTGTCTGTGCTGTGCAGCAGCTGACGCAAAGAAACCCCAGAGGTTTGCTGTCCATCCCGAAACTGCTGCACCAGGTGTCCTGTGGGGATGCTGCCTGGACCCGAGCCGAGGGCAGAGCTGTTGTGGGACCAGTGGAGATGAGCAATGTGAGGCCACGCTGTGCTAGGGAAAACCCACCAACCTTAGCTTTTAAACTATGTTTACCCAGGTTCAGTTTTTGCTCTTTATGTGTTGGCAAAGGGCTGCCGTGGTCAGACTCCAGGTGCTTTAGGAAGACTCTGAAGAGAATGATGAAGGCTCCTGGTTTTGGTGGAGTCATGACTTCTTTTTCCAGAATTTCTTTTGGGGATTTTGGGAGTGAGGGGTTTTCCCTGTGTGCCCCAGGCACCAGCCTGGCACATTTGTGGACAGCAGGTTGGGCGGCTCACAGAGGTGCTTGCTCCTTCCACTGGAAGTGGAGGCTGAGGTGGGTTTGAGGGTCTGATAGTGGATGTGACCATGGTGTGACAAAAGGGTTGGTTCCAGAGTGCAGAGAGCTGCTGCTAGCGAGCTGGGGACCAAGGCCAGAGGCATCCAGCACAGAGACAGCATGGAGTAAGATGTAATCTTCCTTTTTTTTTTCTATCTTTTTCTTGTTTTCCTTCATTTACTGATGAGGTGTCACAGCTAGGGAAGCCTCTGCTGTGCCCCCAAAGCAGGGGCAGGCTGTCATGCAGATGGGGAGCAGCCGTTTGTGAGGGGAGCTGCTGGGGCATAGCTGTGCAGCAGAGAAGTAGCACAAGAGACCTTCCTGAGCCCCCCCCACCCCGGGAAGGAAAGCAGCACCCTGAGTTTTGCCTCCAGGCCTGTGGGAGGGGGCATATCCTGATTTTAATTGTTTGGGGATTGCGCAATGCTGAGCCACACCACTGAGCTCTGCCTCTGGCAGCCTGGCGATGATGACTTCCGAGGCAATTCCCCGGGGCCCGTGGCTGAAGGGACTGGTGTCTGCCCCAGTTAGTTCATCTGCAGTTCTGCGATGCCTGAGGTTGGGGGAGCTGGACCTGAGAAGGAAGCAGGGAGCTCGGGTTTGCTGTGTGCTGTCATGATGTTCCCTGTGACTCCCCACCTATTGCTTTCGCAAGCATCAGGCAATGAGAGATCCTGTGGTCCTGCCCAGGGTGAGGCAGACAAGTCATTTGGGGCTCGTCAGTGTTTGGGAGGCTGTGACGCAGCTGCCGGACCTGCCAGAGGTGCCAGCAGAGGCTTCCTGGGCACTACTAGTTGTTGGACAGGAAGGTGAAGCCGCTCAACCCTGCAGGTAACATGCTGCTGAGCCCTGTCCTGTGCACTGAGAAATGTGGCTGAGGAGTGACGGTGCTGGTGGCGTCTCTGCTCGTGCAGAGGTGCACATTGTGGCTGAGATAAGGTTCACAGAAATGTGATGAACAAACCCCTCCATGGTATATTTCGAGGTTTTTTTGCCCTCTTTGGGGCGTTAAGGGATGTGCTGCTTGGAGGGCTGCTTGGTGGTTTAGCTCAAGACAACCTGTGTGTGTGTATACGTTGATGCGCAGCATTAGTACATGCAGGAGATGTCTGACAGAACAGGCTGCTTAGTACACCCTTATGATGCTGGTTTTTAGGTATTTGACATGAACTGTTGACCTCGGTGCCTTGTGCCCCACCATCTCCTCTCCCACAGTGGCTGGTAACTGGTGAAGAAGTTTCAATTTCCAAATCACTTTATCTTTTAAGCCTGTTAGTTGTTTCCCAGCAGTGGCTGTGCAGAGCACTTACTGTGAGTTATTTTTCATACCCCGTTGGTGTCATGGGGCCGGAGGTTCGGGAGGCTTTGCTGCTGGGCGGTGTGGCTGTGGCACTGGGCCTCCTTCCTCCACACTGCAGGCAACGTGCTCTGCTCCCTGGCTTCCCCCTGTGCTGCCCTGCGTCAAAGCACAGCTTGACAGACCCCAGTGGGGGTGTTCGTAAAAGGTGTTGCCTTACAGTCTCTTTGGGGGAGGGTGTTGAATTCTGGTAGAAATCCAGTGGATCCTTGACTCTGGCAGGAACACCCTTGGCTGAACCCTGTGGCCAATTAGCACTTAAATGTTTGAGAGTTTTTAATGTGCTTTATTATCCAGCTGTCCTGGATACGCAGTAGTTACCTTGCCTTTCCCCATGGAGTCCAGGCTCTGGCAGGACCCTGGGATGCTTTGCAAGGGCTGGCGTGGTGTCCCCCCACAGCTCCTCAGGGCACAGCTTCACATTGTGCATCCTCTGGTGGGTGCTGGGGAAAGGTTTGGACACCCACGCCCCCGGGCTGAGCCGTCTCCCTCCGCCACCCTGGAGTCAGGTCCAGCGGTTGTGTGGCCCCAGGGGAGTCAGCTCACTCCATCACTGAGTGCTGAGGGGGTGGGGGTGGACTGGATTGGTTTTTGGTTCGTACCAGACCAGCTCAGCTGACTCATCCCAGGGCTGCACAGCACGTTTCTGCTGATGGTGTTTCGAGTTTTCTGTTCCAAAGGTTACAATTTCTGTTCCCAGGTGATTGACTGCCCTGACACCTCCCGGGGTTTCCTTTCCCTCTGCCAGTAGCGTGGCAGCATCCATTGATGGCAGAAGCAGCAAGGTAAAGGTCAGAACAGGACACCAGCTGGGAAGAGCTGATGTGGGCAGAGCGTGTGGGATGCTGGCAGGGTCTCCCTCCCCCTTTTCCTCATTTTTCCCCAGCAGTAGAAACTGTGGTCACACCTGTACATGGTTGCAGTGTTGGGCTTGGACCATATGTTCACAGCACGAGCATAACGTGAGTGTATGGAAGAGAGGTCTGGAAGCAGTGAGGCTCCAGGGAGCTCATGCAGGCTGACCCACAGTGCAGCAGTGGCTTGTGCTGGAAGATGGGGGACTTCCCAGGAGCCCAGCGTGCAGCTGCCCCACGAGGCCACAGCTGATCCCACCGGCTTCCCTGCTCTGCTTGGGACTGCAGGTATCACTGAGGTCCCAGGGCTTGAAGAGCTGATGTCTGTCCCCTAAGCAGCCGTAGAGCGACTAGAGCTCTTCCACTGCTAACTATACGGTGAGGATCTGAGCAGGGAAAGTGATGACTCAGAGGTGTATGGCAGTGGAGATCATCTTGGGTGAGGAGTCTCGATATGCAACTTCTCATTTTGGTGGCGGTGACCATCTGTGTAATTGTCTTCGTTCTGCCTGGTGGGGGCTCTAAATATTTTTGCTTGTATTGTGAAGGATATGATGTGATCTGATTTGTCAGTCTTTTTATTTTTCTGAAATAAGTTGAAGTATTTGTTTTCCCTTGGATGTTATTTGGGTTCTGTAGTCTGGCAGTCCTAGAGGTTTTAATTTTACAACTAGCATTTTGGAAGTTTTAGAGGTTTGTTTTTACTTTTTTTAATTAAATTGCTATAACCTGGGAGAAAACTTTCGGCTTAATTTAAATGGAAAGCCTTACGCTGAGTAAATCCAACATCCCCATCTATCTGATGATTGTGCAGTTCAGAGTTTTGACATGAAAAGTTAAAATTTGACTCCAAGCTTGAAAGTTTGCAATCATTGACTGCAACAGGCATGGCCAGGTCTGTGTTGTAAGAGGATTACGTTAATCTATTGTTTGGGAAAGAAGCTGAGATTTTAATAGATGCTATTTTGATGCAGAAATGGGATAATTACTGGGTGAGAGGAGAGGAAAAAAAGGGTTGGAAATAGAAATGTCCTTCCCTGGTGTATATGGGTGTCTGTTGTTGGACCCTTGGGCTGCGGCTGCTGACGATGACTATGCCTCTCCGGGACAAGTTCCTGGCCCTGGGTGGCCTCGTGCTGCCCTGCAGGGTGCATCGCTTATTTGGGGAGTGGGGAGGATGCAAATTCCCCTGGGTTTTGAGCACTGTCTCCTCCTGGGCAGTGCTGGTGCCGGGGCTGAGCAGCGTCCCTGCTGTGCAGACCCCCTGGTGCCGGGCTGGGGCTGCTGCTGGTTCACAACGGTCCCGGCCAGTTTGGGGCATGAAGCCCTGGGAAGGGGAGCTGCTCAGGATCGTGCTATCGTGGCTCTAGGATCAGTGGAAGGGCTTCATAACAGGTCGGAGGGAAGCTCGAGGTCACAGATGAGTAATTTCCCAGCGGGGCTGTTGCATTTATCCGTAATTCACTTCAAAGCAGGCCTCACAGGGTGCTTGAAGGGAGCAGGTCGGAGGCTCATCCTGCTTGTTCTGGTGTGTTTGAAGGTGACCTCCCTTGCCTGGCAGTTAATTCCATTTTTGCCAGCTCCCTCTCCAGCCTGCAGTGGCTGCGTGCTACCTCCTCACCCCAGTGAGCTCCCAGGAGGGGCCACTCCGCAGCCCGGCTTTGGCTCAGGCAGTATCCATCAGTCACGGACATCTTAGGAAGCTGCAAGCAAAGTGTCTGGGGCAAAGGAAGGAGCTGAGGCATGGTGAGCAGCCACCGTGGTGTATACAGGATCAGGAGGAGTGGGGAGAGTACAACACGAAGTGATAAACCACCCAGCTGGGATGTCTTTGCAGCACGGGATGGCAGCTGGGCACAACCTTTCCATCCCTTTTCTGCCTCTTCTGGTCTCTCTCTCTCCAACCAGACCACTGTGAGTCCTAGTACCTTTTGGGAAGGGGGAAGGAGATGTCCACGAGCTGCCTGGGGTACTTTAGGGGTTGTGTGCTGCTAAGGTAACTCTTGTAACAACAGCCATAGGGTTGACGGTGGCGAGAGAGGTGGCTTGTGGGGAGCTGGGCGTGGGAGGGGGCTGCTCCTCGTCAGAGATCCAGATAGGCGCAAGTAGCTGTTTATGAATGCAGGCAGCCGTATTGATTGTGGTCCTGTGACTCTCCCCGCCTGGAGACTGCTCGCTCCATATTGATTATTATTTTTTCTAAACACTGACGAAGTTTGCTGGGTTGTAATTGCAGGAATTATTCTTGTTTCCATTTTCTGCAATTCTTGATCACGTTAATGAGTTTTCCAATTTTTGTTCAGTGTTTTGCTAGAGCTGGTTTTTAGGGGAAAAAAACCCGACTGGTGAGCACTGAGCTGTGCCTCTTTCCAGCCTGGTTGAGGATGTGGGGATGGGGATGGCACATGCCCTCTTTGCCTGACTTGGGCAGAGTCTGGGGGTTTTGTGTGAAAGAATCAAGCGAATTTTGGGTGGATCTCCAGCAGTGGTGGTGGGCAGAGCCAAGGTGCCCACGTATGGGCACGGTATGGCAGAGGCAGCACCCCTCGCCCATAAGGTAGCCCTGCGAGCTCCAAATGTCCTCAAAATATTCCGCCTTTGCTTCTTCTCTTGCTGTGTTTCCTCCCATCATGTCACTTTTGATGTTTTATACTTTCTTCAGTCCTTCTGAACTCAACAAACTGTTTTTAGGAGGGACCAATCAATTTTCTCTCTTTCTTTCTCTCTTAGCAAGTACATAAAAGCCCCTGTGACTCCTTCAGCTGGCTGTGCTGCTGTCTGCTTTTTCTTGCCCTTATCTTTCCCCTGCAAGCCTGAGCCAGGTTTTTGTGCTGCCATCAAGGAGCGGGCACCAGGGATATCCCTGCTTTGGGAGGTGTCTGTCCCTGTGTGCACTGTGATTTAACAACACAAGTGTTGCGTGCAGGGAGAAACTTTTTAAGTGGGATGAAATAACTTGGCAATTCCCATCGTTCTGCAGGGTTAAAAAGGGAATTGGATTTCATGAGCATGCATGTGCTATGCTGCTCTGAAAAGGGACAGATGCTGATGAGCTACTGCAGGCGGGTGACCGGAGCACGCACATCCATGCTGCTGAACTGACTGTCTCCTGGTGGTGGTTACACCTCTGCTTCCCTGGTGATTCTCTGTGAAGGCGAATCTTGAGCCAAACCCAAGTAAATACTCACTTGCACCAGAGTGCTTTGGCCCTGATGTGCTTCACCCTGTGGGACGAGGAGTTGGATGCTGAGGTCCCTGCTTTTTCAGAGCAAAGGGTGGGATTTTGGCAGGCTGGAAGCAGGGTGCCACCAGCCAGGCTCCCAGCACCCAGGGCTGCATTTATGTCGGATGCTACAGTGCATCTTAACTCTTTACTGTGGCTAATGCCAGCCCTTCTCTGTGTTCATGCACAGGAGAGAGGCCCAAATTACAAAAAGAATGTGTCTTTGAAGTCCCTCCCTGTGTAATTCAATGCTGTTGCCAAGAATGAGGATATTTTAGCCGTAACTTGGGCAGCACATCTGGATTTGCTGCTGGAGTTAGAGTAATTGTGCTAAATGAGTTCTAGTGCAGCAATATGCCAGGCAAATTAGTAAATTGATGCGACTGGTTTATGCTAGGTATCAGCACTGAAATTTGTATGTAATGCAATATAACTGACAATTAAAGGAAAGTGCCTAGTTAGACTGAAATTATAGAGCCTCTCGTATACTCTGCTTTTTATTACAGCTGTATTAAAATGTAGCACTTCCGTAGGGCTTCACAGCCCTGCCAATAAGCGTGCCTTAGTCCCAGGGCTGCACCGTTTTGCGGAGTTGGCCTCCAGAAGTCTCAGGCTGTGTTCCTTCTGGGCTGTGGGCAACAGCAAGGACCTGCGGTTTGTTGTGCCGCTAAGGGCTCGCATTTGCACATAGCAGAGGTATATGAATTTGACCTATGCTTCAGGGATGGTGCGAAAGCAAAAAAAGTCTTATATTTGCAACTATTAGTCGTCTTGAAAATTTCTCTGCTAAAACCCCAAACTGGTTTTAGCAGAGATGTGTGTTTGTGTCTCTTCTGTTTCATGCTCTTCTGTTCCCTCCTTTCCCCGAGGCTTGTCGGTGTTGCTGTGGGTGTGCACTGGGATCAGCTGTGAGGATGCTCCGGGAGGCTGAGCTCAGGGGAAGCTGAGGAGGGACTCAGGGCATGCCCTGCCTGGGGGCTCGCTGGCTCTCCTGCAGAGAGGCAGACCCGCAGCCTGGCCTGCTGCACCCTCTTATTTATCTGTGCTAGGTTTGAGGCTTCACCAGCGCCCGAGAAGCCGAGCACAAGTGCTGTACAACTGGCATGTAGCACGAGGAAGGGAGCCCAGTGCCACACGTCTGGGCGCTGGCCACCTCAGCTGTCCCAACGTGCTTCTGTCAAAAGCTGCCGGTGCCGGGGAGAGACCGCAGCACGTGGGTGCGTTCGGTGCTGCTGCTGCTGTGGCTGCTTCCCGGAGAGGGGGACTGTGCTCAGCACCGTGTGGCTCCACCAAAGTGCTTGTAGCGATGCTTGGCAAGCTTCCCAGGAGCTGACTCCAGGTTGAAGTTTGTTTTTCATTAAGTAGAGCAGCTCTGTTGCTGTATCTTTGAGTGTCCCCCGGGACCAGATGGCTGGAGGTGCAGGGTGCTCCAGCGGAGCTGGGAGCAGCGGAGGGGGGCCGAGCTGTGGGAGCCTCTCTGGAGGGGATGGAGGAAGCAGGCTGGAGTGGGGGAAACGTTCTGCCTGTGCTGCCTGTACCTGGGTGCTACAGCGGCTGCTTTGGGCTGGATCCGAGGCCCAGGTGGCATGACACCCCTGCTTCCCTTGGCGTGTTTCTGAAATGGAAGCTTCCTGGTGGGGAGCGCCTTGTCAGCGGTGTGCTGATAGTGGTCTTAAGGGACTGTTTCTGTGCCTTTGTTGCTTGAAAAAGGGATCACTGATGGGGTTTTATATTCTCATTGTGCATGATGCACCATGTTGCACTGATACTTTCTTTTGGTCCAGCTACAAATAGGATGCTTACAGAATTAATTTTAACCTCCTAAAGACCTAAATGACTTGGGAACTTGGAGCTCTTGTATAATTTGGAATGTAATGTTTTAATAGGGGTGTGCGTGCTTTTTTTGACCTTTTGGGACATTTAAAAGTTGCTAGAAGTCTCTTGTGCCTCTGTTTCTTAAATCAGTTCATATTTGCATTTAACATGTTTCTTTGCACATGGTGATAATTGGTTTTGTTCACCCTGTGAAATAATGTATTCCAATTTTATTTTTATAACTATCCTGCAACATTTGGTGATGCTCTGGTACACCGGATTAACTGGTGGTGAAAAATCAGGGTTCAGCCATTGTGGGTGTATGTAAAAACAGGGTGGAAGAATTTTATTTCCTAAACCCCAGGAGTTAGTGCTCAGAACTTGCCTTGCCCTCCAAAAAAAGAAAAAGGTGGTTATCAAAATTCTTCATTATTGGCTTCATTCATTCATGTCAGGCTTGATAAGGAGCTGATGCCTGACCTCAGTGGCCAATTTTCAGCAGTTTGGAAAATTCCTGCCCGAAAAACTTTGAAGTCCCATGCTGCTTTCAGCTGACTTCCTGGGTAACTTGGAGAAGCTGGTTCCTCCCCAGCTGGCACTAAAAGGCGGCTTATGAGAAATCCTCTCCAACCTTACCCAAAGGCACAGCTGTTCTCTGGGGGATTAGGAAGCTTCCCCTCACTTAGTTTATGGGATCTCAGCAGATGTTTTTCTCTCTGGCGGAGAGGAACTCTGACCACAACAGATGGGGACTGTAGTACCAGGACCCGCGCAGTCCTTTTTTAACCCGAGCAATGGCTCTGGGAAAGCTCTCCCTTTGGCCATGGGGAGATCTCAGGATGAGCAGGCAGAAGTGCCTCCTGCTCCAGCCTCCATCCCTGATCAGCTGTTCAGACTTCGGCTCCTCCTTTGGCCAGACTTGCTGCTTTTCTAGACTGTTCTGCTGTTGTCACTGCTTTAATTTCAAACCTGCTGTCTGGGACTCCACTTATGCATCCTGCTGGACTCCATCCTCTGCATTGCTGGAGGACCTCATAAGAGGCAGCAGATGCTGCTCTCCAGCTATCAGCCAAACTGGGAGAAGGCCACTGTGGAAAGGGAGCCTTAAAACAGCCAAGGCTTTGCTGGTAGAAATGAGGTTGCTACTCCAGTATGGCTTAACTCCTTGTCTTACCTACTTCCCCCTAGACACTGGGAAGCTGTCCTGGGGGGAGGGATGAGCTGCTAAAAGCTGTGGAGAAGGAGCAATGGGGTCTGCATCAGCTGTCGTCAAGCTGATGAGTGGCTTAGGGATGCAGCTCCCCAGAGGAGCCAAGGGACAGGAGAGCGGGTGTTTGTAACTTGTGTCAGATGGTCTGGTGTGGAGGAGGGAAAGTGAAGCCCTGGAGAAACAGGGCTGGAGTCCTCCGGTGCTGCAGGAGTAGATGAAGAAGCTGTCAGCTTTGTTTGAAGAACGCCCTTTTCCTCCTTCCCTGCCTAGCCACGCTTGAGAAGTGTGATCAGAATAAAAACTCCCTGGGGAAGCCACAAAGATTCAACAAGATATGGTTTGCTCAGCCAGGGCTCGGAAGCACAGTGACCGGGGGGCTGTGAGGAGTCTCCCGGGAATGGTGCAAGGGCCACCTTCCAGTGCCGTCCAGCTTGTCTCGCTCTGCTGGCGGGGCAAAGGACCTGGCAGAGATGCTCTCCAGTTCACTGCTCTTGGGCAGCCCTAGGACTTGCGGTGTTTGAGGTCGCTGTTATGACTTCTGCCTGAAAAAGCGTTGCGGTTGTTTGCAAGCTGGGACTGGCGCTGGTTCCCATGTCTGTGATGGCTTCACTGTGTTTGGAGAGTTTTGAAATGGGAAATGCTGGTCTCTATGGCCCGAACAAGCCTGTGTACAGGAATGTGTGAGATGGACCCAGACAACTGCATGGCTGTGTTTATGGCTTGTTTTTATTTTTTCCTCCGAAATGTCTGCAGGCAAAGGTGTGAGATGCTTGTACAAGTGTCTTGGTGATGGTTGCACAGGGGTGGCGGTGCGTATGGCAGTGCTCTGCGTTAGGCCAAAACAGAAAGTCCCAGAGCCGTATGGATTTTGATTTCTGCTTTAACAGTCTCTTCCACAGCTCCTCTTAAAAAATCAGTTTATGTCTCCCGCAAATTAAACTACTGTTTCACTTAATAGTAGAATGAAACACTTTCTAAGTGAAAGTGGGAAGCTGACTTTCGCATCACTGAGTACATGGCTGCAAACCCCAGCACAGCAGATTGTTAATGTGAAATTAGAGATAATTCAGCAATATCTCAGCAGATTGCCTCTGCCGCTTAATGAAAGGCATGGAGCTCCTCTGGGAAGAGAGACTTGTGTGACAGCCCTATCTTGAAGGGCTGACCATGACATTCCTCGAGCAGGGAAGGGCCTGAGGGCTGTTCCTTTGCCTTGGAGCACAGGACACAGCCTTTCCCTTGCCCCAAGTCACCAGAGAAAAACCAGAGACTAAAACGCAGAGGAGAGATGTCAGAGCTTGTGCTGCTCCTGCTGCAGCGCTGGTTGTGCTTCCAGCCAGACGGGTCCCTGGTGAGCCTGGTCTAGGGAACTAGGCTGTACTGGGGAGGCTGTGGGGCAGCATTCCCTTCTGGACTAACACTTTTTGATCACAGATGGAGGTGTTTATGGAGTCGTCTGAACTTTCAGGCGTTGGTACCTTGAATCCTGCTGCCCCCAGCTACCCAGACATGGGGTGTCACGAAGGCAGAGGTTCCTCCTGCTTGTTTTCCCAGTGCCGGCATTGTTGGCCTCACAAAGTAAGCTTCGCAGTCTTGCAGGAGGCCTGTCTCCCTTGCGAAGAGCTGTGGCTCCTACCTACCTGCCCAGGAGGGGAATGCAGAAATCTGGGGTGTCCCTGGCCATAAGGGTGTCCCCCACGCAGCCGGGGTGCTGAGGAAAACTGGCTTGCTCCTTGGACCCTCAGTCTGTCTGTCTAATCTTCCTGTTGTTTTTTTCTACAGCATTCCAGATTGCCCTTTTGTCCCCAAACAATTCTGCTTTACAAATGCCTAAGGAGCATCCGTGGGGCAGCATTGCTGGTCCTCTGCCCTCCCATCAGGTGGTACGGAGGAAGAGGAGACGAGAGGGATGCAAATTAACCTCACTCATCCTCTCCATTCCTGCTGCCTAGCCCAGCCCCTCTCCTGTTGCCTTTGCATAGCTCAGGAGCAAATAACATCATCTCTGCCAGGTAACTGCTGCTATCCTCCTCCGAAGGCATGTGTGTGCCTTAACTGAGCTGCTTCTGAAAGAGCCAGCGTTATGCCTTTCCTCTATAGCAGGGAAACAAGAGTTGTCCCCTTCTGTCTCCCGCTTGCCTGGTCTCCCCCTCGGCTGCTTTTCTGCTGCCTCCCGACAGCCCCCTCCGCTCTCCTCCGGCTCCTCTGACCTCCTTTGACGTGTTGCATTTCACTGCGACTGGTAACGGGGAGCCGATGAGAGATAAGAGGGGTGACAGTGTTACGGGCTCACGCTGCGCCTGAACGCGCCAGCCAACGGATGCTCTGCCTCAGCCCTCCCTCCGCAAATGAGTCGATTTTAGGAAGCGCCCTGGACCCCTCCCCGGCAGCGGTGGAGCCCATCGGAGGGAGAAGGTGGGAGACGAAGGGGGGCGGCTGTGCGGAGCAGCGAGTAGACAGCTTTATTGTCCTTGGCTGTAAGAGGGGAGCGAGCCCGAGCTCTCCCCTCCTGATGTGTGAACGGGAGGGAGAAGGTGCTTGGGGACCGTGTTCGTACCCGGCGGAGGGGCTGGCAGGGACCCCCCTGGCCCCCCGCTTTGTGCGCAGGTTTGCACCGGCTCGCTCTGTTTTGCTGGGATGAATGTCAGCGCCCAGAGCAGAGAGGCTGGGAGGGAGCGGAGATGGTTCAAACAAATGCAAAGCCGCCCCCCAAGAACCGTGGGCAGGGACAGCGACGGGCGCTCTGAAGTGGGGGCGGCCGGCCGCCCGGGTGACCGTGGGCTGTCGGGCTCTGCTCCGCGGGGCGAACCCGCCTGCTTCAGGCGTTTAATTTGGAGCGGGAAGCTGAACCAGAGCCTAGAGGAAAAGGAAGAAAATAAGGGAGGAGGGAAGTGGGGCTCGGCAAGGCACACAGCAGGTTTTCGGAAGCGGTTGGTTGTCCCTCGTTGCAAGCAGGCTGCTTGCAGTGGATGGCTCTAAGCAGGGAAATAACAATGAATTGTTTTTTGTTTATTTTTTAACATGGCATCCACAACAGAGGGATCAAGAGGACGCGAAGGTAGCTTGCTGGTCTGCCAGTTGAGTTAACGCTGGTTTTCTTTGCTGTTTCCTCGAGGGTCTCCTGGCATGGCTGTGAGTCGCTGTCAGCAGACACCCCTTCCCCTGGATGTGCTTCACTGACTTAATCTGGCTTTGCTCAGTGGGGCTGTAGCAAAATTTTTTTTTTTTTTTTTTTTTTTTGAAGCCCTTATTTTCCTCCGCCCAGCTGGCATCAGGCACTGAGGATGCAGAGACAAGTGCTCCTGACTAGGGGAGGTTTGGCGGTAGGATTTCCCTCCAGGTTCGCAGCATCCCTTTATTTGCTGCCTGCTGTAGAAAGGGTTTGTGCTGGAGCTTGGGGAGCAGAGCCTGCAGGTGACCTCTAAATGGAACAGACTTGCTTGCTTTAAATGTTTGTCCCTCTCCTTGCGCTCAGGTGTTTGGTGACAGGCTGGAAAATCATGTTAGGTAGGTGCTGCTGGAGGCTAAGGGGTCCCTTCTGCTCTGAAAAACAGGGAGGAAGGAAAACTGATGAACTCTGAATAGCCACAAGAAGAGCAAGTGGGGATCCTTCGCAAGAAGAGCAAGTGGGGATCCTTTCCACCTATTGTGCTGGTCTCCGTATGCTGTAAGAACAGACCCTTTGGGAATTCATCTGAACAGCTGATTTCTTGGGGTTTCTCATCGCTTTCTGATGCAGACAGCATCCCCTCGCCCAGCGGAGGGCCACCACAGCCACTCTGGGCCAGCTGCCCAGAGGCCAGCTCACCTGCCAAGCGGCCACTTGCTGTGGGGGGTCGCAGACCTGAGCCATTGCTACTGAGGGNCCCCGCCTTAATTCAGCTCCATAGCATCACACCAAATAAGCGTGCAGATGCCAGCTGCTCTTGTGCCTCCTGGCGCCTGCGGTTGGCTCGGAGAGGCAGGGCTTTCTACCCTCAAAATTTGAGGGATCGCTGTGGAGCGAGCTGTGGACTGTCCAACAAGTAATTCCTGGCTAGACTTCTCCTGTCTTGTGCTGCCTCTCTCTGACTCGTAGCGCTCCCTTCCCGGTCCTGTGGGCTGATGGAGCACGCAGGGTAGTGAGCGCAGCTGGGGTGTAGCATGCATGAGTGTGCGGTGCCCAGGGACGCAGGCGAGTGCGCGCTCGGACGCTGCGGGGGCCATGGCTTCGTTCGGGAAGCTGACGGAGTACTTCAGCCTGAGGAAGTCGAGGACGGAGCTGCGTTCTGGGCGGCATGGCCGGCGGAGCGGAAGCTGTTGCTGTAGTGTCACGGAGTGCAGGTACGGGGTGGCAGTGGCCCGTCTGTCCTGGTGCATCTGCGTGTGCCCAGGGGGCTGCGGGGTGGGAGATGCGTCCTTGGTGTTTTGCTTTCCCTTTATCTCTCCTGGGGCTGGGGAGGATGTTGGGAGCAAGCTAATTGCTCTGGAAGCATCGCTTCTGTCTTGTCTGGGGCTCCTGAGTGGCTCATTGCCATGGGACATCTCTGGCAGGCTCCACGCCCCAGCATCCGTCTCCCTGCCCAGGGCACGTCCCAGGTGTTGGCGGTGCATCTTGGACGTCTGTTGGGTGACTGGGTGCACGTGTGCCTGCTTGCCTCTGTCTTCTGCTTTCTGTGTTGTGCCACTGCACTGTCTCCTCGTTACGGTAGTGAGGTTATTGTACCACAACTGCCCTTCCCTTCCTCTGCCCCTCGTGCTGCCGCATGCAAAATCTGCACAAGCAGCAAGAAGTGGCTCCACAGGTGGAGTTGAAAGCCCACGTGAACCCGGTGCTGAAGGAGCCTCCTGGTAGCAGCAGCCAGGGAAAGGAGGAGCTGTGTGTCTCATTTGTGCTTGGGGAGAGGGTGCAAGGGCCAGGGGGCCTCTCTGGGCAGACAGACGTATGGCTCATTTGGGATGTGGATTGAAAAGGAAAATGCTCTGGGGACTGGGAGGGGTGGCACTGGGCTGACTGGAAATCCCTTGGGAGCGTGCTGCCATTGGGGTGCTCGGGGTCAGGGTGGGAGGCAAGCAAGGCCAGCCCCAGCTGTAGGGTGCACGCATCCTTGTTTTGCAATGTAAACAGAATTATTGCAATTAAGCAAATTGCTCTGTGCCTGGGTGGCTTATCTCTCCTTGGATATTACAAGCAGCTTGTAGGGCATGGCTAGCACTTGATGCTGCTCTGGGCTTTTCCCCTCCGAGAGCTTGTGGTGGGGCGGAGGGTTGCCAGCCCGAGCAGCATGTGTCCCCAGATCCTCCTGCGGATCTGCGTACAGTGCCTCCCCGCCTCTGGAGGGGTGCGGGTCTGGGTGGGGACACACGCGGGGGGAAAAATGGCACCAAGATATCCACTTCCCTGGTTGTTGAGCATCTTGTACTCTGTAAAGGGTATTAAAGTATCTGTGCTGATCATAAAGAAGTCATTTGGGCCCTTCCTGCTGCTGCTCTCTGCGTTGCTGCTGAGACGGTGAGACGTGACATGCTGTTGCTGTCTCTCCTCTTTACTCAGTGGTTACAGGAGACAGTCGCTTCTTTCCTGCTTGCTCAAAGCACAGCACGTTTTTTTTCAGAAACACAGAAGAGCTTTGTTCTGCTCTTCCTTGGTATTGTGGGCAGACACCCGGGGTTCTGCCCTCGGGTTTTTGCTGTGTCAGTGCACACCCACTAGGGCTGGGTGTGAGGAAGGTTGGTTCTTTGGGTGCTGCTGAGCGCAACACGTTCCTGGGGTTTACTGGTGTGCAGCCGGGCGCCACATGGAGAACGAGCGTACGCCGCATCTCAGCCTCTCCCTGGCATGAGGGAGACGACGAGGTGCTCCTGGGGCTCTGCACCCTATTCATCCCCTGTGCACAGGGCGCTACAGTCCTGGACCTTGTGTTTTGGGAGAGGAGTTGGGTGGTTTCCCAGTAAAGGGAGATGGCATGGTGCCTTCCTAACTCTGGGGCATTAGCCACAAAAGTAGCGTTGCTGATGCGTAGCTCATGTACCAAATTTTCTGGGGGGATACTGGGTATAGACATGTATATAGTGCTTCCCTCGCACGGGAGTGGGGCTCACTGTGCGTCAGTCATGCCTGTCGGGGCCGCTGCCTGTTGAAGGTCTGCTCTGTGTGGGGTTGGGCAACATGGTTCCCCCAAGCAGAAGCTTCTCCATGTGCCTGGGTTGTCCAGTGTGGCTGAGCTTGAGACGTCAAGAGCTGCGTTCTCCCTGCTCCTTGACTTATTTTGCTGCACACCACCTCCGCCCCACCTCCGCCACCCCTCGCACCCCTCGCCATGCAGCTGCCTCAGGGCAACTCCTCTGGGCTGGCTCTGAGGATGCAGACAGTGTTCCTGGTGGCTCTGACTCCCCCAGTGACGGGGCTTGAGTGCACCTGCAGATATTGAGCCTGTTCCCTTGATTGCACGTGGTTGATTATGGAAGTAAAAATAAGTGTTGATTGAAGCATGGGATGCTTTTGAAATCAGTGTCACTTTTCACCCAAGCTACTTGAGATTTTGCCTGGTTTTCTGCTCCAATGTCTGTACATTGAGAAGCCCCAGTTGAGACCCTGACCCAAGCTGAACTGGCTGCTGGCATCCAGAAAGCTTGAATGTTTCATGGTTGGGGTCTGAAAGCAAACGAAAGGCATCTGACCCTGTCCTTTCTGTAGACAGTGCTGCTTCTAGCTCTGATGAACAACTTTCTGGTTTTATTTCATTTCCTCAGGCTAATGTGGGCAAATTAATCGAGGAAATAAGATGCTCAGACCCCACATTTCCATGTGCATGGAGGTACTGGAGGTCCTGCATCCCAGGCGCAGCAGTGTGATGTCTAACGGGACGCACTGGAGCCCTGCCTTGGCCTTTGCATGGCTCAGGGCAGCTGGGCTCCCACTGCTATTGCCAAAACCGTGTAGTCCCCTGGGTCCACAGCAAACAAACATAGGCAGGTCTGCAGTAAAGAGGAGGCACTAACTGATTAAGTTCTAAATGTAGCGGTGCCATGCATTCTCATAGGACCTAACAGACATTAGCAGGTGTGTAGTTATGGTCTTAAGTAATATGCCTGCATTTCTAAACTACGCCTACAGATAAAGCTGTGCGTATGAGGTGGGCTGAATAAGTCTGCTGGATTTGGGAATTTGTGGGCTCAAACGTCTGCACAGGAGACCAGCAATAGCATCATCTCTCCCCATGTTCAGGTGCTGTTGGCCAAACGTGATGCTTGCAGGAGCTCTTCAGCCTCCGATGTGCCCCGTGCCTTCCCGCTCTGCCGTGACTTGTGGCACAGAGCTATGGCGTGGTTTGCACGTTCACTGTTATGTCAGCTGGAGGCTTTTCTTCCAACCCGAGACTTGCCAGCTGTGCTCAGCAGGGGGACGGATGCTCTGCTGCAGCGCTGTGGCATAGTTTCCCCATGTTATTAAATCAGTTGGACAGTCAGATTGCCAGGGGTTGAGAGTCTCCAGGTGTGACAAGCTGGGGATCAGTGTCCCCCAGCATGCAGCTTGTACTGGTGCAGTGACTGAACGTAAACATACCAGCCAGAGCCCATCTCGGGAAACTGTGTAAGTGGTTTATTTGCAATAACTTTTTTCTATCTAGTAGAAGCATTGATGAATGAACTAAATGCTCAGCTTGACTGGTTTTGGAGCTGTACTGCTTTGTGCAGGATGAAGGCCTGGATCATCACAGGGGTTGATTTCTCTGCAGCTCAGAGGCTGCAGGTGCCCGTGGGCAAAAGACAGGAGGGGTTGGGGGTGCTCGCTGAGGTTCGGGGGTTTTGTTCTTTGTATTATCTTATGGTGCCAGCCTCGAGGTGCTCATGGCCAGCTCTCTGCATGTTGGCAGGACGGGTAGAGAGGATCTGCTTTTGGCACAGAGTAATGAAAGGAAAAGACAGGTTATACAAAATAGCTCATCTATTTAGTTAGCTATTTTTAAACTGAAAGGGCTGGTCAACTAATTCTGGGTTCCTACAGCTTTTGAAAGTGGATCAGAAAATCAGGAAGGCTATTATGTTTTAACTGGGCTGAGAAAATGGCCTTGATCTGCTCTGCGTACTGGGGGAAACTTCAGGGCAAGCTGAACTTTTTGGAAGCAGGCTGGCACCTTTCCAGGCTGCTGGTTTCAGCCAAGGCTGCTTAGCAGCGAGCTAGCCTGGCAGAGTCCTGGTCTGAGATCCTGGGGACTTGCAGCAATTCTGGGAGGGTGAGGGTCTGGCACCATCTGATGGAGTTAACCATTTTCTGAGAATATCTCAAAGAGACTCTTGGAGTTGATCTCAGCCTGAAAGCAATGCCAGCGAGCAGAAACCCCCCAAGAATGCCAGTCCTTTTGTGGGAGCTGTGATTTGCAGCAGTAAAAAATGGCACTTCATTAAAAATCCCAAATACTGTCCAGGGGTGGCTTTTGGGAGGCATTTGCCCTCTAGGCACAAACTCGGAGGCTGTTTTATTTAGTGGCTTTCTCCCTTGACCCAGTACTGTTTTTGGCTAGATCTGCTCACCTGGCTTCAGGAGGCTGATGACACATTCCCTCTTTGATAGCTGTCACCTCTCTCCTCCTCCGTGGTCCCCAGAGCCCTGTGCGGTCCCTGCAGAGGAGCTTTGACATGCTTACCTGGAGATTCCCAGCCTGGTTATGGAAAAGGAGATCCTCTTCAGGACGGGGGAAGAGGGAGGAGAGGTTTGTGACTGGTTTTGGATCTTACGTCCCCCTCTGGGGGAATCCTTTGGCCTTGGAGGCAGCAGAACTGAAGGCCCCTGAAAACTTAAGGGGTAGAGAGCCTCTGTGGGCTCCAGGAGAGGAGCTTTGTCCTGGCTTGGCAGGGAGGGCAGGGGTGTGACCTGTGGCAAAACCTAGGGAAGCCGAGCTTGGGAAATGGGGAGGAGAGGTGCTGGGCTTGTGCTGAACCAGGGAGGAACCTGAATTGGTGACTGGAAGTTGGTGTTCATTAATAATGAATTAAATTATGTAAGAATTAAATTACATAAAAATTCCAACTTGCCAGCCCGTTTTGCCCATGTCATTAGATAATCTCCAGCTGAAGAAATGGTGCTCCAGGTGATGCTCCACCTTTGCACTCGCAGGGGGAGCAGAGGTGGGTCCAGCTGTCCCTGCTGCTCCGTTGGAGTCGGAGCCCATCCAGGGCCTCGGGGGAGGCTGGATCAAGGAGTGGCTCAGGGTGTTGTTACCTCCTCTCCTTTGGGGGTACTTTCCGCACTGATATCCTGATCCATGTTCCTTGCTTTGTAGTTCGACGAACATTGAGGTGGGTGAGCAGGGAGGGGTAGTGGGCAATGTTTGCCTGGCAGGATTGTGCTTACTTGGTTTTGGGTGTTTAAAAATATCTCTTTAGCTCTGGCAGCGTGTCTATGTTCAAGCACTCAATTGTGATGATAAAGAGGAGGAACTGGTAAGTTTTGGGGTTGGAAAACTGCACTGAAGGAACAAATCCTGTGTTAGCTGCACACAGTATGAGAGAGAGAAAAATGGTAGCAGGTCTTCCTCCTCTGGCTTACAGCGCAGTCTTGCAAGAGTCCCCATCTCTGGAGCATGACTGCCTTGTGCACCATCCTGGGGTGTATTGCAGTGGCACCGTGTCAGAGTCATCGAATGGTTTGGGTTGGAAGGGACCTTTAAAGGCCATCTAGTCCAACCCCCTGCAGTGAGCAGGGACATCTTCAACTGGATCAGGTTGCTCAGAGCCCCGTCCGACCTGACCTTGAATGTTTCCAGGGATGGGGCCTCCACTACCTCTCTGGGCAACCTGGGCCAGGGTTTCACCACCCTCATTGTAAAAAATTTCTTCCTTGTATCCAGTCTAAATCTACCCCCTTTTAGTTTAAAGCCATTACCCCTTGTACTGTCACAACAGGCCTTGCTAAAGAGATTGTCCCCATCTTTCCTATAGTCCCCCTTTAAGTACTGAAAGGCTGCAACAAGGTCTCCCAGAAGCCTTCTCTCCTCCAGGCTGAACAACCCCAGCTCTCTCAGCCTGTCCTCACGGGAGAGGTGCATCAGCCCGTGGATCATCCTTGTGGCCCTCCTCTGGACCTGCTCCAACAGTTCCATGTCCTTCTTGCGCTGAGGACCCCAGAGCTGGACCCAGCACTGCAGGCGGGGATTCACCAGAGCAGAGAGAGCGGCAGAATCCCCTCCCCCGACCTGCTGGCCACGCTGCTTGTGATGCAGCCCTGGATGCGATGGGCTTTCTGGGCTGCGAGCACACATTGCTGGCTCATGTCCAGCTTTTCATCCCTCAGTACCCCCAAGTCCTTCTCTGCAGGGCTGCTCTCAATCCCTTCATCCCCCAGCCTGTACTGATACTGGGGGTTGTTCCGACGCAGGTGCAGGACCTTGCAATTGGCCTTGAAGTTCACACGGGCCCACCTCTCCACCCTGTCTACATCTCTCTGGATGGCATCCCATCCCTTGGGAGTGTCAACCCCACCACTCAGCTTCGTGTTGTCTGCAAACTTGCTG
>WEKW01004332.1:9126-20108 GCA_013389905.1 Sula dactylatra | reverse complement strand
CCCCTGGGCCCCCCCTTCTCTCTGAGATCCCTCTCCCGGGGAGCCCCTTCCCCCCAGGGCTCCCCTTCGCCCTGGGATCCCTTCCCTCCCAGGTCCCCCCCCTTCCCCCGGGCCCGTGTCCCCCTGAGATCCCTCCCCCGGGGAGCCCCTTCCCCGGGGGCTGTAACTGGCAGCCCTGTGCGTGCCCACAGGAGAAGAGGATCGCCCGCTATCCCTACCAGTGGAACCTGATGGAAAGAGACAGGCGGCTGTCGGGCGTCAACAAGTACTACGTCTCCAAGGCAGGTGCTCGGGGCAGGGATGGCTGGGAGCGGGAGCCGGGCGCTGCGCCCCGCCGCCATCCCCGAGCTCTGGGCTGGGGGCTCCCACGGCCTCTGCGGTGGGCACGGGGCGCTCTTGGGGCTGTTGGAGCTCCCTCTGCACCTGGCCTGCCTGTAGGGATGTGCATTTTAATTCTTTTCTAATTAGGACTTCGGTACTTAAGCATAGTTTGAAAACCTGCAATTTCAGCTATGCCCTTTTGCAAGTTAGCAATGAGAATGGTGCAGATACAGCTGTTACTTTTTCTTTTTCAGGGTCTGGAGAACATAGACTAAGGTGGCAGCACTTTGAAGAATCCATATACCAATATAAGATGATTTAACTCATTAATAAAGATATACATGTATTCAACCCTTGTGTCTGTGTTGCTGTGGTGTGTGACCCTGGCTGGACACCAGGTGCCCACCAAAGCCGCTCTATCACTCCCCCTCCTCAGCTGGACAGCAGAGAAAAAATATAACAAAATGCTCATGGGTTGACGTAAGGACAGGGAGAGATCACTCAGCAATTACTGTCATGGGCAAACAGACTCTACTTGGAGAAATTAATTTAATTTATTGCCAATCAAATCAGAGTAGGGTAATGAGACAATAAAACCAAATCTTAAAATGCCTTATTCCACCCCTCCCTTCTTCCCAGGCTCAACTTCACTCCTGATTTTCTCTACCTCCTCCCCTCCAGCACTGCAGGGGGCCGGGGAATGGGGGTTGTGGTCAGTCCATCACGTTGTCTCTACCACTCCTTCCTCCTCAAGGGGTTAATCCTCACACTCTTGCCCTGCTCCAGCGTGGGGTCCCTCCCACAGGAGACAGTCCTCCATGAACTTCTCCAACCTGGGTCTTTCCCACAGGCTGCAGTTCGTCGTGAACTGCTCCAGCGTGGGTCCCCCGTGGGGTCACAAGTCCTGCCAGGAGCCTGCTCCAGCATGGGCTTCCCACAGATGCTCCTTCAGGCATCTCCCTGCTCTGGCACGGGGTCCTCCCCGGGCTGCAGGTGGAAATCTGCTGCACTATTAACCTCCACAGGCTGCAGGGGCACAGCCTGCCTCACCATGGTCTTCACCATGGGCTGCAGGGGAATCTCTGCTCCAGCACCTGGAGCAACTTCCTCCCCTCCTTCTTCACTGACCTTGGTGTCTGCAGGGCTGTTCCTCTTACCTATTCTCACTCCTCTCTCTGCTGCTCTTCCATCGCATTCCACCAACCCCACCCCCCACCCCCGCTTTTTAAATACATTATCCCTGTTAAGGGGATATTAAGGATAAATATGTTATCCTTAAATAGAGGCGCTACTACCGTGGCTGTTGGGCTCGGCCTTGGCCAGTGGTGGGTCTGTCTTGGAGCCGGCTGGCATTGGCTCTGTTGGACATAGGGGAAGCTTCTGGCATCTTCTCACAGAAGCCACCCCTGTAGCCCACCCCACTACCAAAACCTTGCCACGCAAACCCAATACAGTTGCATATAAGCTTTGGACAGAATTGTTTTCCTCACTTTATGCACTCTGATATAAGCCACGCAGGTGTCTGTGTGAGAAAAGGAATGCCAAGAGGACTACCACAAACCTACCAGTACAGATGCATCTGTAATAATAAGTACTGGCGAAATGCAGAAAGACAGCAGGACGGATCCTACTTTTGTGACAACTTCTGCTGACCTGCAGTTCCCTGTAGCAACCCTGCTGACTGTGCAGCAGCCTGCATGAATAGCCAGTGTCACCTCCTGCAGCTTGTGATTCTTCCCTCCCAGCACAGTAATATTCAGCAATTTTAACTTACAATACAGCCAAAAACTGCTTCTCCTACTTCCTAAATCCGCTATAAACAATTACTTGTCTGCTTGTTGAAGTATGGCAAATGGGAGAGAGAAATGCAGTTTTTGTGTCACTACCATTAACACTGATTCCCTGAGGCAAAGGGTATGGAACAACCACAAATAACCACATAGAGTGAACAAGGTGCACGGTCACAGCAGTCAGAAATTCCTGAGAAATTTCCAGCCCCATGACTGCAAAGTTATGTTTACTCAGCTGGACAGAATCCACTGAAAGAGCAGCCGGGCCAGCAGCAAAATACCCTTTTACTGTTCCGCAGCAGTGAGAGCTGAGGATGCCCAGCAGCACTAGAAGTTGTTTTCTGCTGACTGTAACCATGTCTGCTTCCCTGCTCTGTCCAAGTGCCTCTGTAACATAATTCTATTTGCTTGTAGCCATATTGAAAAAGTAATATTTCAGAAAAAGAAAATACACTGACATAAACAGAATTCTTCTAGATTTACATCAACATGAAAAACAGGAAGTTCAAACACAGAAATTTGCATCTGAATTCCTCTGCTGATTATCTGGGTTGGGACAAAACGTTTCCTATGGTCTATCAGTAGTCCTGAGCCGTAACTCATAACCTGTGTCACTGAGCAGGGACAGATACATCTGACACTTCTCTGTGTCAAGGCTCTGAGATGTTCTGGTTAAATCAAGTGGTCCAACTGCTCGTGCTTTCTAGATGTGGTCAGCCTAGGGTTTGGCTCCCAACAAGCTCGTCAAGGTCCCAGTTTTCTGAAGGGCTGAAACGAGCTTGGGAATCAATGAAATACCAGCCCAAAGCACTTAACCCCAGCTAGTCAGCTACAGCACTGGCTGAAGAGACAGAATAACTAGCAGGAAGAGAAGATCAGGAAGACAAGAAATAAGAGAGGTAAAAGATGTGGAGATCAGGACAGGAAGCAGAGGAGGAGACAGGCTTCCAGGGCTCACACCAGCCTTGAGCACCTCTCCCAAACTACATAGACAGCTGAAAAGCAAACCGGGGCTGCTTTAGGCAGGGTTTGCTGTAATCCTTCCAGATACCAAGGGGCCTGGAACAGCTCTCATTAGACTCGTCCTGCCCAGGTGAGCACACAATGGAGAATTTTTGGGCTCAGAAGAAGCCTTTTCTGTTAGACACCATGCCTCGGGCTGTGCTCGCCTTACAGCATGTCCTGAGCAGCAGCTGGAAGAAGCTTCCTTTGTTGCCTGAGATGCAGTAACCGAGTGGGCCTCATCTGTCACTCACACAGAGCTCTCCAGGGATCTGCCTCCAAAGCCTTGCCTCCCCAGCGGTTCCAGCACAAGACCTTCCCATCAGCTGCTAAGCCATTTTCCAACCACTTGACCAGCTGCCCCTCAGATGCTTCCCCATGTCTTGGCATAACTCCTATGCCAGGGTCCTCAGGGCTCTTTTCTCCCACCTGTCTTTCAAAGCAAACACCTCTGCTGCAGTTGGTCTTTCCAATTTTGTTACTGAGGGGATGAAACCAAATGAGGAAAGCTCCCCTAAGAAACACAGAACAAAGCATGCCAATGAGGAATGTTCCACAGCTCACTCTCGCTCTGTGCTATTACCTGTTGATATTCATTCTCCCATCTCGTACAAACCTAAACCAGCTTCCCATCACTCTCACTACCTCCTTTCACCTTTAAGCAGTAAGCATCTCTATCAGACCACAAGGACTAGGACCTACACACTTTCCTCATTCCTGTAGTAGCTGAACCCTTGTAGCAGCCCCTTATCGTCCTGGAAGAGCGGCTGCTGGGAATTCAGCATGCTGCAATCTGCTAAAATATCTCTGGCCTCTCCCCTGTAGCATCTGTGGTCCTTTCCCTCTGAAGGGCTCTGTGTCACAAGCACCGCACCTCTGTGCAACAGGCTGGACTGAGTCTGTATTTGGTAGATCACAGAGCCAGAGGCTCGTTTAGTTCCCAAGTTGTGGGGACTGGCAGAAACATGACAAACAGAATCTGGCAGGATCCCACATCTGCCTTCCTGCTCATACTGTTTTCCCCTTCCAAGCAGCAGCAATCGCTCTGGGCAGCTGTAAGTAGGGCTGAGCAGAGGTGAGTAACAGAACGAGGGCTCAGTAGAGGGAGACTGGCCCACTGCTCTTCATGCTATCTTAGAACCCCCTTCCAGATCGGCCTGGAGTCTATCACCTGTACAATAATATAATACAGCTCATGAGAAAAAAAAATATAAATTGCACTGAGTAGACTTTTTACCTCTAGAACCTACACTTAGTCATACCAAACCTTAGCTTTTCTACTTACTGGCTTTGGATCCCCAAGCAGCAATCCACAGATGTCATTTCACCCCAGCTGGCAACTAAGCCCCACACGGCTGCTCACTCACTCACCCCACCCCGTCCCAGCCCTGGTGGGATAGGGGAGAGAATTACAAGTGTAAAAGTGAGTAAACTTGTCGGTTGAGATAAAAACAGTTTAATAATTTAAAAAAAAGAAATAATAATAACAAATTATAAGGGAAAAAATAACCGAGAGAGAAAAATAAAAACTAAGACAGACAAGCAATGCAAATGAAAACAACTCCTCACCACTGAGTGACCAATGCCCAGCCAGTCCCTGAGCAGCGACCCCCCGCCAACCTCCCCCCCAGCTTTATATACTGAGCTATTCCATATGACATCATATGGAATATCCCTTGGGTCAGTTGGGGTCAGCTGTCCCAGCTATGTCCCCTCCCAGCTCCTTATGCACCCCCAGCCCACTCACTGGTGGGGTGAGAAGATAAGCAGAAAAGGCCTTGGCTCCGTGCAAGCACAGCTCAGCTGTAAGCAAAACATCCCTGGGTTATCAACACTGTTTCCAGCACAAATCCAAAACACAGCCCCATATTAGCTGCTGCAAAGAAAATTAACTCTACCCCAACCGAAACAGCTCATAGCCACTGGTCAGAAACCTTACATCCAAGCACAAGCTTAAAATTGTAACATCTGAGTCTTTGCCTTCACAAGAGAATATTCACAGAGGCTTTAAACCAAAAATATTCTAATCCATATCAGAAACATTGTACAAATACACAGGTTATTTTTGAAGAAGTAGATAGTAGCTCTCACCTAATTAAAATGTCTGCTTTTTGAGGTCCTGTATGTGAACTCTGCCCTGTCTCTCCTCTCTTGTAGACTTTGCCTGTGGAGGTATTCTTCACTCTGGGGTCCAGCAGGCTGATTCACAGGTAAATGTTATTATTCTTCCACCACTGATGCAACTCAGGAGGTTCTAGAAAGCTTTTCCATGCCAGAAACAAACAGGGAACTTGATGTAAGTAAGTTTGCAATAATAGCAGAGAGGTGGAGGAAGCTGTCAAAATCTTGCTATGCAAAACCAAATGACCCTGCTTATCACGAACTTCACTCCACCATGAGCATGGATAGCCACCCCATGAGCATCTGCCTTCCCCATAATGAATTTGACCTGTGTTTACACGGGTCTAGGTGGTGGTCTTTTTTTTTTTTTTCTCCCAGAAGATAGGCTTGCCCTGCGAATAAAGGCCAGCTCTCAGCTGGCCAAACTTGGATTCAATATTATTCTTACCATTTGCCCTCTTTTTATTCCATCCTCCAGGACAGAACAGTGTCACTTTAGAGACAAGTGGCTTAAGGACTTCATTGAAAATAAAATAATCCTCATGGACAGACTTGCTTTCTAATGAACAGCTCCAATTCACCATTGCCAACGTTCTGTCGATATTTTGTGGAGAATCAAATAAACACAATGAAGAAAGAATGGATCTTCCTTATTAGCATTTCTACTTTCTGTGCAAAATCAACTACGGCCTGACCTGGCAGCTGGCTTTACATGACAGTCCCTTGCAGGTATGGGTGAGTGTGGCAGCACAAAACCAGGTACCAGAGTGTAAACAGAAGAGACAGCTGGGCTGGACTTGTTTGCGAACACCAGGTCTGCAGAACTCCAGGGCAAATGTTATAGGACTTTTATTTTCTTTATACAAACATACAAGACCTCTCTGCTGCCAAAACTACAACACAGAGATTTAGGGGAACAAAAAAAAAAAAAACCCTCTAGAAAACTGTTTTTAAAAGCATTTGAGAAAAAGAAGGCTAAAGTGGGTATGTTTGGAAATATGCAGTTGAATCAAAGATAACCACCACAGAAGCACTACCCGGAGGATGCCTCCAAGTACAGAGTTTGAACAGAGCCATGTAATACTGCTGAAACGGACCAAATTAAAATACCAGAGGAGTTAAAATAAGGTTTTAATCTAGAACACTTCTATAGAGAAAAAAAATTTCAAATAAATTGAAGGATACATCCTCGTTACCACCTATGTACATCCAGGGGTTCAAATCACTGCACCCCACTGCTCTGATACCTATGTATAACATAGGAGAAAAAGAAGCAAGCAACTTCGTTCTTCACCACGGGCTTTGGTGGATTGAAGACCAGACTCTCCTATTATTATTACTGTTACTTTATACCCCAGTTGTGACCTGCTTGCTTTAAAGTAACTAAAGCCCATCTGCATTAAATTACAAACTCATTTCTATTTACAAGTCTAGTTTGAACAACAAACCAAACTCAACTGTTCTGAGAAAAAAATAAAATCTAAGAACTTTTGAAAAAATACTTAAGTGGACAGTCTTAGATCTTAAACAGGAGCTTAGGAGTTCCTTTATTTTTGCTACGTTACCAGTAGCTTGCTTCTGATGGCCAGTCTGCTCTCATTAATCAAAATAAATGGGAAAAATCACACTTAATCAGCATCAGGTAACAAAGCCCTCCTATGGAATCATCCTGCTCGTCCGATTCAAAGCAAGCACAGAACATTGCCACCTCTAGTCTTCCCTGCCCGTTCTGGCCTTCCCTGCCTTGTAGCTTTTCACTTTATGGGGACTCCTTGTAGACAGTGAACAAATCATCCAAGAAAATCTGACAAAAGTCACTCTGTTTTCTTGATACAAGTAATCCACTCCTGAGGCTTGGCCCTGTTGGGTGAAAGGCACTGCAGCGCTCGCAGCGTTTTTGAAATCATGACTGGAAAAGGCTAGCTGCTGCTTGGTAAAATCTATACTGTACAGTTCAAATAAAGAATTATTTTTCCTCTTTGCCCTTAGTCTTTCTGTAGACCATCTCTCGAAAGCTTGCAAGGATCTTATTCTCTCGTTTCCTCCTCTCCTCCTGGTTGAAGGATGCCAGAGCTCTCTTTTCATCTGCGCTGTAAATCTGGTTCTCCTTACGCAGACGCACAGCTTCCATTCGGCGATGTCTACGGAGGAGAACATTGCGTACGTCAGCACGGGCAGAGGGATGTAATGCCACGTCACAGCTTCCATCCATCAACTATCCTCAATGTTTTGAGGGACTTATAAATAAAGATACCGACGCTAGAGAATCCAAACTGCACACAAATTTTCCCAGGAGAGAGCGTGGCAGCAATATAAACTGACTTCTGGGGGTGTCTGCTCTCAGACAGTCAGCCAGAAGCCCCACCTGCCCCCAGGGTGTCAGCTGCTGGCTCACCAAAATTTAAGTGAAATTCCTGTTGGACTCAGAGAAAAAAAATGCAGCCACCTCTCACACTTGGCCTCCTACTGAAGAGCCAGCACATCACCACTGCTCTCCAAACACACCAGCTTTGAGCCACCTGACACAAGCATCTCCTCGTTTGAAATACAAGATAATTAGAAGTGTAATACCTGGAAAGAATTTTTGCTGCTGAGGAGAAAGTGTCCTTAAAAAAAACTTACCACCTATCTATAGCAATAGGGAGGTTCGTGTAGATTAGTGCAAGCACACAGAGCACCTTCCCTTCCGTGCTTTCAACTAGAGCTTGAAAGACGTCTTCCAACCAGCTGACAGAGAAAACAGCTCTTGAAAATTTCACTGAACCATTACCATCACCAAAACCATACCTGCTGCCACTCATGACATAACCAGAGCTTTCAAACGACGCGATCTCTTCACTGGTCAAGCCGATTTCACCTCTCCGGGGTATACGTTTTCCTGCTTTTACGTACTCTGCCATTGCTGCACCTTCACCGGGCAAGAGGGCATGTCCATAGCTTAAAAAAAAAAAAAAAAAAAAAAAAAAAAAAAGCAGTGATTTCAATCACCTCCCTGTTCACTGCTTGCTACAGCTGCATTTTTAAGCACTTTCTTGTTCTTTCCCACATATTGGCCTGTTTCTTCCTTCTGACTAACACTAGCAGCAACGTCTTAAATTACCAGTTGAATCCAATCTGATTAAACAGTAATGAAGACACTATAAAGTCACAATACTGCAGAGCATTAGAATAAAGGCATCTTACAATTGATTTTTCTAGGAATCAAGGCTAAAAAGCATAAACCAGACTCTTCTACCTGAATTCAGGCCAGGGTAAAGACCAGCACCACTACCACGTCTGTCTGTGAGTTTCTGGCGCAGCATTTCTCTCTGATGCATGCCATATTGTTGTAACAGCCCTTTTGAACAGTAACCTTCAGGCTTAATTTACCTGATTTGATCAAAGTACTGCTAGAGTTGGCTACTCACTTCAAAGGCCTATCATCCTGAGATGCATGAGTTTTGGGAGCTTCTGGTCCGATCAAGCTATCAGCTTCTGTATTTTCTGCAAAAATGAAATAATGAGCAAGACTAATATTGTGCCCTTCGTTCTTTGTTATCAGAACAGTTACACAGGTCAGCAACACCTAACAAGGAATTCACAAAAACGACACCAAGAAGTTTCAATCCAAGTTTAAAAGTCAGGTGCACCTACTTGATCTCTCAATCCACAGATCTTCCCCTTGCAATGTATCATCATCAGAATCTTCACTACTTGAATCACTGGATTCCTTCCTGCTCTTCTTATTTTTCTTTTTCTTATACTTCTTCCTGTGATAAAGTCACAGACAGACATGCTATTTACCAAAATTTAAGATGAAAGAAAGTGATTGGAATCATACGCAACTCCTTAGTTTCTCAAGGCAACTTCCACCTGCAGGAATACTGGCTGTCTGTGTATAGATTGTTATTCTTTCATAGAAAAACGCCTTACAGCAAAACAAAAACAACACATACACTGTTATGCCTTTCATATAGTGTTAGAAAGTGGCTCCCGACATTTGCAGCCAGTCCTCTATGCTGCGTGGTTCTGTAGATTTAAAGAAAATCCTCCAAATTAAGATTATTCGACAGCATTTATAGCCCTAATTGCAAGAGTGCTCAGCCTTCCTCACTACCTGCTAAGAAAGTGCTGCTGCCCTCTAGTCAAAAGCAGGTAGAATTACAGACAACAACCTGGAAACCTACTTTCTGTTCTTCTTTTTCTTCTTCTTGCTTTTCTTTTTATCATCATCTGAAAAAAATAAAGTATGGATATTATCAAAAAGAGATGATTAGCTATAACTAAGTAGTTTACTGCACTGTGAATAGCTAACTGCCTCCACCAGAATGCCTTAGTACACAGCTTCTCAGACGTGATTTGTTTAGGTACCAAATAAAACTGAGAAAGTGTTAGTAGAAAGCTAGCTGCAGTATTGTTCGCTATGAGAACATATCGAACATGTCTCTGGCTTGAGATACCCAACGGATCCTAAATTCAGGAATCCTATTTCCTGAGGCCAGACCACAAGCACTTAAGGAAAAGGCACTGCAAGATGGTGAAAGAAAAGACTATTGGATCGATGCTGCAGCTCTGTAATTTCAGAACACTGTAAGCATGCTACAAAAGCCAGAAGCATGGCTTTGTGTGCAGAGGAGCAGAAGGAGAGCTCTTGCACCACGCACATTAGCTGAGACCCTCTTTTCTTACCACTGGAGTTCTGCTCAGACTCCGACTCGCTGTCGCTGTCCTCAGAATGTTTTCTGCGTTTTCTTTTGGATGCCTTGCGCTTTTTCTTCTTCCTTTTCTTCTTCTTTTTCTTTTTCTCCTCTAGAATGTTTTTAAAAGATAACGTTAGAGAACAGACAAAGATCATCTAGCTTCATATGCATTTTGCGATCTTCCCAAAGCAACGCTCTCCTTTGAACTGGATCCCACCACGCTTGCTTCCATCTACCAAAGCCAGCAAACCCCTTGCAAGCAACAACAGCAGATCCTAGACTTCAGTAGCTCCCCATTTTTGCAACAAGCTGTGTAAGCACCACAAAATACCTTCTGAGCTGGAATCTGAAGAACTACTCTTAGATTTTGCCTCTTCATCTTCTACCGGTGTATGCTCATCGGAACTGAATAAAAAGAAAAGTTTGCTGTTTAAAATCTGTTTTGTAGTGTCCAAGATCAAAGGTACCCATGTGACCAAACACGTGCTTGCAGATTTTGAGTCAATATTTGCCAGAGACTTTTAATAAACAGCTAATTTGCAGCATGGGAACTGCTTTTGGAACCACTACATGGAGGTCTCCTGATCTGTGATAAATCGTATCTTGCATAATTGGTGTGTTGGGATTATTTGGGGGAGAAAGAAAAAGGTAAAGTAATAATCTCGTCATGCTGATTCGGAAGTGACCTGACACAACGTGAACTGTGGCAAAGGGACCAGCATGGGGTTCAGACATTTCCGTAAGTCAAACTGACATATAATCGCTATAGCAAAAAATCGGAAGGGAAGAAGAAGGAACGCGCCTTACTCGGGCTCAGGAACCTTTGGTGACAGTCCCCAGACTTCAGGTGCCCCCAGTTCTCCAATTCTCTCCCGCTCATTGAGTCTCCTGTAACAGAAAACACCTTCCCTGAAGCCCACCGCGCGACGCCCAGCACGCAAACACTTCAAGCCTGGGTCCGTTACCCCTCCTGACGGCCTAAAGCAGCTACCGCACGGAGAACGAGCGGCCGGCGGCCCGGGGGGCGGCTGCAGACCTCCCCGGGCTGCGGCGGGACCGGGTGCTGGCG